>JAPMOB010085688.1:0-14726 GCA_029875015.1 Lepomis gibbosus | reverse complement strand
AGCTCAGCGCCCCCCTTTTTAAAATATTGCTTCCACCGCCCCCCATCGTCCTCGGAACGCCCCCGTTGAGAAACACTGCTATAGAACATTTAGAGAACTGCAATACTTAGGCTTTAAGGAATATTCAGGGATTTTGTCAATTCACTTTCTCTCTTATAGTAGTTAGTTACATAAAAAAATTTCTTCAGTACATCTCCTTCTTGTTTGTCCAGGATTAGCACAAAGATGGAGCTTGCCCAGCTTGGTTTTGTTGCAGTGCTTTTTTTCTGTGACAGGTTTTGGTTTGTGTATGTTCTGTTTTCAGGCCTCGGACAAAAGATGACCTGCGGGCTTATTTCATTCTTGTTCAGGTGAGACTGCAACTCCTGCAGACACAGTAAAGAAAGTCCAAGGTGTCCGGTTATATAAAAAAAAAAACAGGGCTCACAAAAAAGGCTGGGGAGAGAAAGAAAGCTGCATATCAGAGTGATGCTTCCTCTAAACCTCCGCTCAGACTGCAGGCCTTAATTCCGATTTTTTTTCACCAGATCTGATTTTTTTTGTTTGGCAGTTCACATTATAGTTTAAATGTTAACTGTCCGCTGCCTGAAAGTGACCCGCATGCGTAGAAAAATAACTCGACGTCACACACAGCATGCTGTTGCAGGCTACAGAGCAAGATAGCTCCGGTTAGCTCGCGGGAGACTCACTGCCCTCTCATGGGTCACATTTCCTCCGAATTATGACAAGTGTTCACAACTTTCTGTTCTTTTCATTACGGTTCCTGGCACTGTACAACACAGAAGTAAGAGAGCCAAATGTTTAATAATGGCTTTTTTGTGGAGCTTTTTCGTTCCGTCTGCAGCAGAACTGCTGCTCTACAGTGAAGTCAAAGTCGCATCAAATGCAACCTGTGTATCCAGACCGAGGTCGCATTTAAAAAGATCCGATCTGTATCGGATTTGAACCACATATGGAAGTGGCCTAATTCCGAACTGGAAAAGATCAGATTCCATGTGACCTGGCCTGTTCACACTGTCATAAAAAGATCAGATTGGCCTGCAGTCTGAACGTAGACACGGTGGAGCGGATTATCGAGCTAGTGTGGACACTTCTCGGGGAGATTTAGGAGATGCTTGATTTGATTTAAAGTGGGCTTGTTCAGTTTTAAAACAACAAATGTTTAGGTTACTGAGTCAATAAAGACACTGTTGTGTGAACTGATTGTGGGCGGCATCGTTATTGTTGATCTGGTGACCTGTAGGTTTATATACACTGTGCACCAATTAAGCAGTTCTTAAGAGGTGATGAACTTGTGACGACGGACACAATGATTACTTTGTGAGCAAAGAAAACACTGCCGGCACAGCAGCCTGGCTACTTACCGTCATTGTCACTTGGTTTCCACCAAATCTATAAAACGAATGCTCTCTTCTGCAGCCGTTATTTAACTTTCTCTCTGTAATGTCAGCCATCAGACATGTCAGCCGCGACTCGCCTCTTCTGCTGAGCCATGACGTTTAGCCTGCAGACGTCTAGGGCTTATGGGAAATGGTGTTCGTTAAGGGGTGCTTAAATCATTGACATAAACACAAATATTAGATGGGGTTTTTTTTCGATGAAGTGACACACACAGCATACTAATAAGAAATACTCTGTTCCATGGCTAGATATATAGTTATTAGATTAGTTGCGAATCCCAATCGTATTTTGAATAAGGTTTTCTTACTTCTGTTTCACTTTGGCCCTTTATATATCACAAAGCCCACCAGGACGCCTCTCAGCAGCATCTCCACCTAAGAAACATCACTGAAACAGAGACAAAGCCTTTTTTAATCACAGATGCGTGCTGTCACGATCAATATCATTCATCCATACTGTTGGCGGCTGTTCGTTTGCTGCCGTGCTTCTCTAGATCTCCACCCTGTGTGTCAGCTGGGAAGGTCTCAGTCAGTCCACGACACCCATACTTTCTGTATAAATATACTAATTTATAGTTATTTAACACTGGATTTCTGACTACAACAACAGTTTTTCTATCTTTTCTTTCCCACGCCCTTTCAGTCCATCTTTTTTCTTTTCTCATCAGTGCTGGTGGACAGAAATATTCCCCTCGTACCTCTCTCTCTGTCTCGTTCTTATTCTGCCCTTTTCTGTTTCTGGGTTCCTTTCTTTGATCCTATTTTTGATCTCTCCCTCTCTCTCTCCCGTCTGATTTCCATATATGGTTTCGGGAATTAGACTCCGATAAAGACAGGAATCTGCAGTAGTTCCACTGTGGTTCCACGCTCCATCAGCGCACACATGCACACTGGCCAAATGTCTGATTTTTGTCCCGTTTGACTTTGAGGACTCGCCTCGTCTTCCAACTCTCAGGAGAACACACACACAGATTGGGACTGGGTGAGGTCATGTTGGAGTTGAGGACTGCTGGTTTCCTGCCTGACGGCGGTTCCCCCTCCTTTATAGGCTACACATTGACTCTTCTTTCTCTCTCTCTTCATCGCTGTGTTCATACCCTGTAAAGACTGAATTGAGCTCTTGGGATTATCTCACTTATTATGTAATTTGTTATTATTTTATTGTATCCAAACACCAGTCTAACTGACAGAACCTTGTGTTCTCAAAGTCAAAGTGAGTCATGGTTTTTAGAAAGAAACGCAACAACAGCAGCCATTTAAATCCAGCTGTCCTAAAGACTTAAGTCTTTTAGTTTACCCTCACAGTGTCCCAGCTGTCTCTCACTAAATATTAACTATGTTGAGCATGTAGCATGTTCACAATGGACCTCGTGGTTCTGTTCAACATTTCTTTCAGTTACCAACAAGTTAATCACCCAGATTTGAGAACTTGCTGACATTGCTAAAAAGAAGTCAGACAGGGACATTTATTTTTACCATATGGTTTCATTTTTTTTCTTCCAAATAAGTTTGTCTGGGGGTTTGTTGTCTGATCGCTTGAGCGCTCATGTTTTTTGGTCGACCATCGGAGTTAGTGATGTCGCCACATTCCCAGATCTGAGGTATTAACTCGGTGAGTGAAATGTTTTTGATACTTATAGAAACCAGAATAAACCTGCAATTATTATTTTTTATTTATGATAGCATGCAGACTGAAAACCCCGGAGGTTTAAGTGTGATGGACACTTTTTCCATTCACCAGCTTTGTGCGTCCCAATTCAGGAGCTGGATCTTCTGAAGACGGTAGTTTCAAGGCTGGATATGTGAGTGGTTAGCTTTGTCACAATATGATATATATAAATCGCTGTGTGTGTGTGTGTGTGCAGAACCCCCAGTATTCAAGCACCAGCACCTACGTGATCTACGCTCACCTGCTGAGACAGATCGCAGCTCTGTCTGAGGCCGACCACCACTTCCTGGTTCACTGGCTCAAAAAGTAAGTGTGTGTGTCAACCTTTAAATGTTGGTTTGCTGCCAAGTTGCCGTAGCTTTCTCTGTCTGTGCATTTGGCTTTCTCTTTATCGACCTGTCTTACTGTTACTTACTGTTTTAATCCAACAGCAGATTTTACCTAAACCTTTGAAGTGCCACGGAAATTAAAAAGGTTCTTTAACAGCAGGATTAAAGCAAAGAAGTACTTTCTTTACCTTCTGTATTGTTGCATATCTTATTACTGTTTTTGTTTATCCAAACTGAGTCTAAGGGTAGAGGCTGATGTATGTTGAACAGATTGTAAAGCCGCCTGAGGGCCATTTGTGATTTGGGGCTCTGTAAATAACTTCTGGATGTGTAGGCGGATTGGGCCATGTCATCTCGTCTTTGCTGCAGGCTTAGCAAGTGATTTACTGCGTGATGGGAACATAAATTTTAAGTGTTTCCATCTCTAACTGGAAGTACTTTGCTCTGGCTCACTTTCTTTATGCAAATATCACACACCGCTTCCAGCTTTGATGAATCTCTCGTGTCATTTTATACAAACCCCAAACTGCAGCAGTTACATTCTTTTCAGCCACCGACTTGTTTTTCATCATGATCTTTGTTTTCCCTCTCTTAATCTGAGGAGGTGGGCTCATGCGGCAGTAAAGACACGTTGGTTATATAAGTATATATAAGTATGCTGCGTATACATTAGCTCCATTTTACTGTCTAACCAACCCTGGGCAGACGGTTGTTTGTCATGTGTGTGGCATCGCTAGCCAGCCTGGAAAAACTATCAAAGGCATAAGCTCGCTTTTGTCCTGATGTAGTCTACAGCCCTGCCAGTGCTGTTTTAGGACGGGGTAAATGCATTTTGGGTTCTGATTGAAATCTATTTGTGGCACCAAGTGTCAAATTATCTAGAGTTGGCATCAAAGACTTGAACAAATACTTCATTTTCTTTACTTATTCTTTTATCATTTACACCGATCAGCCACATTATGACCGCTGACAGGTAGCAAACGTAAATCTGAACGCTCTGTCTCTCTAGTCTTTGCGACGACTCAAAGTGCTTTTTACGCTACATCATATTTACCCATTCACACACATCCACGCACCGAGCCAGCACATTAATCTGAGCCGCCCCAGGAACACTGCGTCCTCATAGTTGACGCGTTAGAAGCAGGAAAAATGGGCATCGTAATGATTCGAGCGAATTTGACAGGGGCCAGGATGTGATGGCTAGACGACCGGGTCAGAGCATCACCAAAACGGTCTGCTGTGGTCAGTACCTATCAGAAGTGAGCCAAGGAAGGAAAAGCAGTGAGTGGTCATAGGTGGCCAAAGCTTATTGATACACATGGGGAGCGAAGGCTGATCCGTGTGGTCCGACCCAACAGACGAGCTGCTGTAGGTCAAATTGCTGATAAAGTTGATGCTGGTTCTGGTAGAAAGGATTCAGCAGGGTCTTCTGCTTACGTGTTGGTGCCAGATTCAACAGCACACCTTCAGAGGTTTAGTGGACTCAACGCCTCGACAGGTCGGAGCTGTTTTGGCGGCAAAAAGCGGCAGGCGGTCAGAAAGTAATGGTTGAATGGTTAATGTTCTTTTTTGAGTATTTCATATAGAAACTTCTTTTGTGTTAAGACAAAGTTAAACATAATTTTGGTATCTGTTCTAAAGTGAAATGGAGGTATCATATAGTTTATTTTAAATAGGACTGGACGATATGGCCAAAAATGTTATCACGATAAAAAGTTTCATATCTTTCGATACCGATAATTATCACGATAAGTATCAAATCGATACATCTTTCGAGTTTTAAGGCTGATTTTTGCTCCTCAGTGAAAGTTAAAGAAACCTGATGGTTAGTTGTGGTTTAAACTCTTCTTTATGGTCAGAATATGACAAACATTTGATTCCAAACAGTGGATCACTTCACAAATCTGAGGGAGAACATTCAAAACATTTATGTTAAATCTTTTTTCAACAAATACGCACGAGGAAAATTAAGTTTTCCTCAATAAAATAAACATCTTGGTAAAAAATTCAGTCCTAATTCATGTGTGATTCAAGTGAATCAAATCAAACATTTATTGAATATTTATTGAACACTTGTTATATTGTTATTGAAAAAAATTAGATTGCGACAATTATTGTTTTATTGTCCCTCCCTAATTTTAAACAACAAATACTCCCAAGGCCAGCAGAGATGAGTTCAGACAGAGAGAGACACTAATGGACATGTAGTTAAGCTGGTGTTCTGCCAGAGTAAAACATTTATTCTGGGTTATATGTACTATTTCTGCTTTACAACTCCACAACCGTGTTTCCACGTTAATTCAGCTGTTATGGTTACTCATATTTTTATAAAACATACTCCACTCCCTGCCAGTTTGATCAGATCTTGCATCTTTTAAAACTTGACACACAGCCTACAATTATGAATGTAAGCCGGGCTCTGTGCGTCTCTCTCAGCCTGAATTAGGAGCCCTGAAGAATGCATCCTTTTTGTGGTGATGATTTACAAGCGAGCTGGTTCAAATTACAAGTTCTGTTCAGTTGTGCTCAGATCCAAAAAGCCAATTTCTCCATCCAACGCTGCTATTTTTTCTCTCCTGAAGTGTACATTAAAGGTTTATTCTTGTGCACGTGTATATTTTCGGGTGCGTGCAGTTTGTGACTCTGCCAAGCTGCTGATGTTAACCAATATTAACTTTGTGTGTGTGTGTGTGTCAGGCTGTCGGTGAGGCGTTTCAGGCAGCTGGTAGAGCGCCTCCTGCAGTTTATCTCCACCCGTCTGTTTCCTGCAGAACCAGACGAGCTTCCTCCCCTGGCCAAGTGCGCCTGGTGGATTCCCTCCGCCACCAAAGTCCTCGGCCTGTTCAGTGAGTCTCGCCTTTCATATCAGCATAACGCAGAACAGTAAGGCAAAAGCCAAGGGTCATTTAGACACATTCTACTTCCTCCTCTCTTCTCAGATGCAGCCAACAGTGTCTCCTCTCCTCCCATCATGCCTTTCACCGACTTCTACAACATCACTCTGGAGCACATAGACTTCATGGAGGAGTACAGGACCTGGCAGAACTACGGCAACTCAAATAGGTCAGCTATTTGTCTGTGGCTTTTCCATCTGGCTGACTCTCACTAGAATGACTGAACGTGTCTGAACTGCTCTCATGCCTGGTAAATTAAAACCAAACGACTAAAATATTGTTTGATTTTGGTTTAAAAAAAAAAAATCGCTCTGCCTGTATCGAGCGCTATAAAATGGATTTGTTGCTTGACAGAGCTTTTGTTGGTTCCATAACTCACAGCAGTGTTTTTGTTGGCTTGTTGTGTGTTCCCACTTGCGAACAGTTTGAAAATATATTAAACAAATGAACAATCCAGGCAGCAGAAGAAGACACATTTTGACACGTTGTGTAGAACATGCAGCATAGCAGGACAGTGGGCAGAGCAATAGCAACTGTCCAGGGTTCATTTCTCCCATAAACAATCTTATATTGGATTGTATTAGTGACTGTCTGTTGGAACATTTCAACACTGCATTGGACATGAGAGTCTCCTGGTTCATTCATGACTACAAACAATGAGACGCTGAGATGTAGAAGTTCTGCTTCATAGAAAAGACTGTGTCCATGACAGCTTCAGAAGAGAGAGCGCTGCTGTGAGAAACATCCAATCAGAGATGATCTTTGCTTTTTTTTGCTGGGTGAGGTTTGTAGAACATGTTTGCTAAACTTTTTTTGATTAAAATTCACTTCTGGTTTTTGGACCAAGCACAGCAACAAAGTGCTCAGGATACTTTATATTTTGTAACGTACGTATGTTGAGAAAACTTTTCAGAAAATGTGTAGAAATACATGTGATGGCCGTAACCTCTTTTTACAGTTTAGTCTAGTTATCCAGACAGAGTATCATGAAAAGTCAGCTCTTAATAGGAAATGTGTTTTGCTTTCATTAATCAATTAATCATTTAATCTATAAATTGAACAATAATACTGAAATATGTTATAATATGCCAGAGCCTGGAGTGACGCCTGCCGGGTGCTTGTTTTGGCGAACCGGCACTCCGCACCAAATAATATTTAGCTGAATTCAGTTCTGTTCTGTCAACGAAGTGATTGATTGTCTAATCATATGAGCAGGAAAAATAAGCACAAGTATTTGGATTACACTCTGTATATTAGTGATAAATGGATAATATATGACGGAGCAGTGGAACAGACTCTCTGCAGTGACTTTTCCCAGGTGTCTTTGGTCTCGTCTGCTAATAAAGACCAAAAATGCTAACAGATGTGACATCAGCTTGACGAAGCTCTACCCGTGTCCAAGAGTCCCTTCTGATGACTCCTGGAAGTCAGGCTGAGGATCTGCTCCTGAGCAGACACAAAGTAACGTTCCCACAGTTGCAGTTTATCCAGAATTATGGAAACACTTTCAGAGGCCGTGAAGTCTGTTTCACGCTGCGTCACGGCTCGTTAGTGTCCGATAAAGGAAATGGATCCTGAGTTTACAGTTGAAACGATCGGCTCTAAAAAGTCTTTGGCTGGTGCGGTGGGGAATTCTGCTCCCGTCGGGCTCGGTGGGTGTAGATTTCAGGCCCCGCTCAGTTTGGTAAAGCCTAAACTTTAGTTTTCATATTTGTTCTTGTCCTTTCTCAGGTTTTCCTTTTGTCAGTTTCCCTTCATCCTTTCGACTGTGGTGAAGAAAGCCATCATCCAGAAAGACTCTGAGCAACAGATGATCAGTCAGGCCAGGGTGAGACGCGCATTCACACACATGCGAATATATTTGTACTTCTTTACTTGCGAGGAACATTATTTAAATCATACATGTAACTTAAACGAAATCGAATTCCAGCCTCAACTCTTGTGATGTTGCAAATGTTCCCTCACAGTACAAGGTCCTTATAAAGATAGAAGTACAGTAATACAGATACATGAAAGGATGCAACAAATGCATTTCTACAGACTTTATGTGTGTGTGTGTGTGTGATTTTCACAGCAAAGCCTGGTCAGTAAGGTTTCTCGCAGGCAGAGAGTGGACATGAACCTTCTGTTCCTCAACATTAAAGTACGACGAGCACAACTCCTCAGCGACTCACTGGATGAGGTTTGTACACACTACTGTTAATATTGTCAGCCATTTTAAAATTTAGTCTTAGTCCTGCGTCAAATGTCCTTGTTAGTTTTTGTCATATTTAGTCCACTGTAGACTATTTTTAATCAAGTTTTAGTTGACTAAAAGTCTAAATATTTTAGCATGATGTAAATCAAACAAAAAATAAAAGTTTCTTAGTCTAGTTTTAGTCATTAACCATCATTTTTGTCTTTTCGTACCCATTAGTTATATTTTGATTAGCGTTTTGGTCAATATGCTCAAACCAAAATAAAGATATTTATAATTTTTTTTATTGCAAAGGAGACGTTTACTTACGTCCATTCCCGGTGAAATTTGTAGTGTCTTTTCCAGTCCGTTATAATCAGGCACTCTGTTACTATGTCCGCCTCAATGTGTTAGAACTGGGACCAAATATCTAAGACTAAATATCATGTTGTGTTCAGTACCAGAGTTTGCATCCTCCACAGTACAGTAAGGTTTTCCTCCCGCACCAGGCATCGCCCGGTCAGCCAGCATTCAAAGCACAAGAAGAAAAAAATACCGCTGAGTGAACACACTGTGAAAATATGGCCTGTAGCATTTTGTCTTCTCATTACACTGACAAAAAAAGAGAGATTTTATTAGCATTTTTATTTTATGAATTAGCTTTAGTCTCGTCATTTTTCATCAACAATATTGCATGTTGAGGAAGTCACAGTCAGTGTTTAAGGACACTGTCGCCGTCTCGTCATCGTCTCGTTTTAGTCGGGGGGTAAAAAAAAGGTTGTTGACAAATATATTTTTTTTAGTTTCGTTTGACGAAAGTAACAAAAATATGCGCGCACACACACACACACACACAGTCGTAGTTATAACTGTTTCACATGTTGTTACACCAGTATTCATATTTGCAGAAATACATAGTCAGCTCTTACTATATTATAAATTCATGAAGAAGCTTGAGAAGAAGAATCATGTTTCATTCTTTTATGTATGAGAACCCCTTAATTCTGTCTGTCAAGGCTGGAAGCAAACAAAGGCGAATGTGCACTGTTGTCATCCAAACAGGCAAAGGGTGGTCACGCCAAATATAGGTTTGATTTAGATGTTTCTTCTGTTAACTCACTTTGCATTTTGTTAATTAGATTAAAATATAAACTAAAGAAATCCCTGTATGCCCAGAAATCAATTTTTCATATATGGAATTTCTTACATTTCTGGTATAAAGACCTGATAATACTTACCAAGTGAGACTTTACCCCCTGTGTGTGTTTGTTTTTTATGTATGTTCGTTTGGATTTTTTATTTCTTTGTTTTTACCAATTGTAAACCAGCTTTATAGATTTTATCAGCATGAATGGCTCAAAGTTCAAGGGTGAGTTGTTAGAGGGGAGACAGGGAAGATTTTTAGCGGGAAATTTAATTTGATTGATGGTAACCCAATACTTTTTAAAAGGTGATGTACCATGTTCAAAATCAATAAATATAAGGATATGACAAATATATAATCTGTTAACATGTCTATTTTCTAAAGGATTCTTACTTTGTAGCACCTGCCTAAAACTCTTGAACAGTAACGTTCTTCAGCAAAAAATAAATAGATTTTTTTCTTTTCCATTATAAACTCCTCACCTGAAATAGTGTTAAAAGGCTCCTTTTCTTTATGGGCCTCTGTGCAGCTTTCAGAAATATCTACTGATTGAGATCCTGCTCACGAGTGGTTGTTTTGTTGAAATATGTGTGAGGCCTCACAACAAGTCAGAAAACAGCATTTTCTGTGGAGAGGGTGACTATAACTATAATTTCTAATTTAAACAGAGCATATCTGGACAAATTTGACACTCAGTGTATTTATGTGTTTGCTCCTCTGAAGTAGTGATCAAAGATAAAGAAGAAGGAAGGAATTTCCCTCACAGATACAGGCAAATATCTTGGGTGGAAACTGGACGTGTTAGATTCTTATGAGGTTCTGATGACAAGCATAAAAGTTTTTTGTGATGTGTTTTGAAAAACAGGCAATGCTGTGGTCTGGGAACTACGTGAAAAAATGATGGATAAGCCAGTACATCTTGAAAGTTCTGAATTCATGTGTGAACCTCAGTTGCTCAGTCTAACTTAAACCTAACTGTAAATCTGAGTCAAAGTCATGATAAAAGTTTGTTTCTTCAAGAACCGAGATTAAGCCCAAGTTTATCCACCCGCTTCTCTTCTTGGGAAGTTATTTAGTCTGTTGAAATTTAGAAATATATGATCAGGTCAGGTTTTAATGAAACTGCTGTATAAATGATGTAGTAAAGTGAAAACATTGGTTTCAAAACCGTTTGTATGCAACACAACATAAAAACATTAATGAAGTTAAAAGTGAACCTGTGTTATATTTTGTTGAACCAGATCGATTCGTTTGTCTCTGTCCATAGTTGATGAGGAAGCGGTGTGACCTGAAGAAGAAGCTGCGGGTGACGTTCGTCGGGGAGGCGGGGCTGGACATGGGCGGCCTGACGAAGGAGTGGTTCCTGCTGCTGGTCCGACAGATCTTCCACACAGACTACGGTGAGACACACTTTTCATTTCACACAAGTCAGAGTCTGGTCTGGGATGTCGGTAAGCACGTTGGCATCGATGACATAACGCACCCAGAGGTGGTCTTTTTGGAAATAATTCTTAGGGAATTATAAATCAAACAGCCTCAGTCAAGTGTGAACAAAGAAAATAGAAAAGCTGAGATCTTTCAACAGGTCTTTAAGGAGCAGCAGAGAGCAAGAGCTATCTGAGAATGTGGAGGGTAAATCCAGTTTGATGCAAAGTCAATGGAAAGTTAAGCTATACTTTATTGAAAATAAGCGGAAAGGAAATTAAATTTTTACTAGACAAAAATGGAAAGTAAGTTTTTATTAGTTGGATGTCTCAGTGGACAAGCTCTGAGAGTTTTCCGGTCCGTGAAACTGCAGCAGGACTAGGTGTCAGATGGCAGAGAAAAGCAGGTCAATGTTGGTTTAGGAAATTCAGCACTGGATCATCTCTTATTATGTTTTCTTCTAATTCTTTCTCTGACTAATTATTTCTGCTATCACCTCTGTGTTTCTTTGTTTGCGTTCTTGTGCCTGAGCATCTCCATGAGTATCAACTTCTACCCCTCAGTAGTGTTGAAAAGTAGTTCTGAAAAGTTTGTATCTTGCTGCTTTGCGGATCAACTGCAGTCAGTTTCAGTTCACAGCAGCTACAAAGGATTCTAATGAAGACCCAGTTTCACAGTTAAGAAAAAGCAACAAAACGTCCTCAGAAACTCCACAGAACCACCCGCGTCTTCGCCTTCAACCCACACGAGGGATGTTCCAAACAACTATTTCCAAGAATTCATGCCATATACAGTATTTCACAAAAGCAACTACACCCCTCACATTTTTATATCTTTTCATGTTTTAACACTGAAGAAATGACACTTTGCTAAAATGTAAAGTAATGAGTGTACAGCTTGTATTAGTGTAAATTTGCTGTCTCCTCAAAATAACACATCACACAGCCATTAATTTCTAAACCACTGGCAACATAGTGAGTCCACCTCTCACATTTTTGTAAATATGTGATTATAGTGTAAATTAGTGTAAATTTGCCATCCATCCATCGTCAACCGCTTATCCTGCGTACAGGGTCGCGGGGGGGCTGGAGGAAGGCTTTAATACGCACAAAGTACCTGTTCTCATTGGCGCTTTGGTCTTTTCATGGGATTTGCTGAGAAAAAGAATACTAAATAATATCACCAGTCTGATCCTTTTAATCTTGTCAGAACTAACCTTCCAATTTAACATGCTAGTCAAACACTTCAGCGCCTGTGGTGAGTTTGAAAAGTGGTGACATTGGTGGGTCTTGGGTGTTCTCTTCTTAGCTGTTGTTTATTTCATATTTGTTTTAAGTTTAGCACAATTCTTCCAAATTAAAAGACAGATTACATTGTTTCTGCATGCTAGCTAGAACGACTGTTTCCCTCTTTTCTGATCTGACGCCACTATTGGCGGGACGACATCACTCTGGCTAAGGTTTTGTTTGTTGTGGTTTAGGCACAGAAAACTACTTTGTTTTGTTTGGGGAACAGTCGTGGTTTTGCTTGATTTTTGCTCATGCTTTGTTTAGGTTGGGGGGGATCTTCGTCGTCACATCATATTACGATAATGAACACTTGCTTAATTTTAGGGAATTTATCACAGTCGTACTTTAAAAACAACAACTTTGATGGTTGACTGAAAACAGGAAACGGACATCAGTCTCCCGTGTTAAACAGTGGTGGTCTCAGGGGAAACTGTCCCCCATGTTACAAAAAAATGCTGCAAAAGTCTCCTCTTGAAGGCCCCATTTGTGAATCAACAAGATAAGGTGCCCTGTATGCTCGAGAATACCATCCTATATGCTAGCTTTCGTTGATTCTTAAAAGGTATGAATTTCAAACAAATATGCACCAAATATGCAAATGTGCATCATAAAAGTTTTGCACCATGTTGCACCACAACATTAATCTGGCGCCTGTTTGCCCCCCCGGCCCTCAGACGGAGTCCGCCATTGGCATTAAATTCCGGGGTTTTGTTTAACCATTAATCCTCCCAACAACCCCCGGACTTCCTCCTTTGTTCCCAACATTATTTTAACCAAAATCCATTCAAGCTGAACTTTCTCCTTTTTTGTTTCCATCACCATAGCTCCAAATTATCCTTTAACCACAAGAAACAGTCTCACGTCATGTGAGGTTATAAACCTTTTTTCAAAATATTGATTTAACATTTTCTTCCAAGATTTGCCTTTCTTGTTCAGTACAGTGGAATTTGCATAAAAAAGTACTTGAATGGAAACCAAGCAAACATCTGTCTGTGCATCTGCCTCTTCTCTCTCTCCTGCTTTCTATGTGTGTCTCTCTCCCCTCTGGTGGAGTTGTTCTTTCCATCGTCTTTCCGCGGTCGTCTGTGTTTTTGGTGCCAGGGGACGTCGGCCCAAAGCAACACACTCAATGAAAGCTGTGTTCCCCTCATTAGCAGCACAGGGAAAGCCCCGGCTCTGCTTCACTCACACACACACACACACTGAACTGCGCACAGGCAGGTGTACACACACACACACACACAGGCTCTTTTACGTTTGCGTGAAGCGGTGTCTGTTTCTGGTGTTCAGAGATGTGAGCGGTCCAGATGTGTGTCGCCGCTCAGAACAGACTGCTGCTGTTTCACTCAGTCGGAGCTGGAAAAGCTTCAGCGCTTCACAATCCTGTCGAGTTTATTCTACCGAACTACCTGCTCGTTAACCCTCCGACGCTCAAAGGCATCACAAACTGAACACAAACTGAATGTTGATGAGGTGTAAGCGGTGTAACGGGAAAAACTCAAGACAATGCAGATTTGTGATTTTATTAAGTGTATCAGAGGGCTTTTATTTAGCAGTTTAGTGTTTGTCTACTTTTATAGTCTAATTTCTTAATTTTAAAGTAAATCTTGCAGTGAGTGCTTCCCTCTTTAAAGCATCTATAGCTGACATGTTTATAACATGATGTATAAAATGACAGTTTGACAATGTCCAGCTCCTCTCATCTTTATATGTTCAGCTGCAACTTGTGTTTCACTCTCACCTCTCCCATAGCGTGGTTATATGGGTGCGGCTGGCAGCTGTTTTCAGATATAAATCTCCAAAAACCCGCTGTACACATAGACAAACCTGCTCAGCAGCAACAGGGCTCTAGACTAACTTTTTTAACTAGGAGGCCCGTGGCCCCTAACTGAAAAATTTTTGTGCACAGGCTAAATTTAACTAAACGTTAGACTAAATGTTTTCCCCATTATAACTGATAAACGCTTCGGAAACTACCGTGTGCTGTTTTGTTTTACTTTACAGTCGCATTTTAATTGAATGGTGCATAGAAAATGCCCTGGGAACAGGGATTCTGTTTTCATTTGTGTATTTGTCTTGTCATTTTTTATGTTTTAAGTTGTTGTAGTGGTTGATTAAGGTGTCGCGTTAAGGTGTCTAGGCCATATAAACTCCTTCAGCCAGGGGTGACTGGCACCATAATTCAGGCCAGGAGTTTGACTTGTTCATGCAAACCACCAGACAGCTAATTTTGTAGACTAAATAAATTTGTTGACGTAACATATGAGAATCCGCCTAGGCCAAAATTGAATACTTTGCTCGCACATACATTCATACTGTCTAGTGGTGGGCCGTTATCGCCGTTAACGGCTGCGTTAACGCGAGACTCTTATCGGGCGACAAAAAAAATATCGCCGTTAA
>JAPMOB010085624.1:0-17840 GCA_029875015.1 Lepomis gibbosus | reverse complement strand
CCTAAGTTAGGGCCAATAAACAGTGGAGTGGAGGGTTTAGTCTGTTAGGAAACAACACTACAAAAGCACTAAAAATGCTTCTACCTTCTGTATTGGCTGCTAATGTCCACTAGAACAGTGTCTGAGCGTAACAGTCTTTATTCAATGAAGAAAGCACAACTTCTACCACTACACCACAAATAAGGTAAGACTTTTTTAATTGCTTACCAGCTTGACATGTTGCTTCTGTTTGGTTAACTGTTGCCCTCAGTATTTGGATGCTTGTTAATTCATACTTACATGTCTTAGTTTCTGGTATTGGTATATATTTCTGGTATATATTATGCAATATGTGATTTAAGTGAAAGTGGACTTGTGGATGGTGTAAGTTGTCATTTTCAGCAGTACAATGACTCAAAAGAATGTGCAATGTCTTCCTTTGTCTTGACAAATCGTCAGGGAATTTGCAACAGCTCTGCAGCCCTACAAAGCTTTTTAGTCTCTTTCAGCTCCTAGTTTTGGTTTCCCAGCACATTCTGTCTGCTTCAGTCTCTGTTTCTAGCAGCAGCAGCAGCTGTTTTCACCAAACAAGCCACACAGACACAGTCAAAGACTAGCTGGGGAACACAACATTAAGATGCCAAAAAGCTGCACATTTTTTTTCAGAAGCCATTAGAAACCAAATCAGAGCTAAAACAGTACTAATCCACATCTGATGCATCTGTCAGCGTCTGTATGATGGGCGTATTGTCAGAGTTGACTTATTTAAACTTTAAGTTACTTAACGTTACATAGGTGACTTGGGTCACGTTATCTACTTATTTCAAACCAAATCATGATCTTTTGCTAAACCTAACCAAACCGTTACCATTTCGAAGTGTTATCCACATCTTAAAAAGGCCTTTCATATGGACTCTGAAGGGTACCCTGTAGGATGCGAATGTGTTGATTTACATTCATCAGGTGGAAACAAACCCGACTCCGATGGGATGATCATGTTGCTCTGTGTCTGCTCAGTGTGGCTAACACACTAACAACTTTTAATAAACTAATAATAGTTCACGGTTTGTGTCTGTCTGTTAAAGTAGCTTGTTGCAGAGTTCTGTCTCCAATTCTCTACTAAGGACCAAATCCTTGAAATGACCCACCCTGGACCTCATTGATGAGCAGATCATATACACTATGGCTTTTGTAGTAGTGATAGCTTTTTCTCTGTATGGAATATTTTCTATTTTTGCACGGTAGGTATTAGCAGTTCATACTCGCTATGTTGCTAGATCTTTGTGTATGGAATGAGGAACTTTCCATCCACAGGCTATGGGTTTCTTAGCAGCTGAAAGGCCAGCTTGACTAGACGCCTTTTGCTTGGCTGCTTAGTTTGTGTTTTTATTTTGCTTTTATAGCCTCTACCTTTAAAGCTTCCCTCAATGTGTGCTTTTTTGCTAATTTGCTAAAAAAAAGATAGATGGTATAAATGACTTTGTTGTCATTTGGATCCATTAACATGCAAAATTGACCACTTCATCACTAAGGTGACATTAAGGATTGAAAAAGCTTGTATATAACTGCCTTAATGAGACCGTTGACCTCCTGCCTTGACATAAGAAGTACTGACAACTTCCCTGCTCTTGGTGAAATGTGTTCGGAACTTAATAACATAATGATACACTTTAGTCGCAGGTGGGCCGAGCTCTTTGAAGCCATTAAAGACACTGAACCAGCGAGCGGAGAAGGTCGTCTGCCTCGTTTGGCCCGGCATTAATCAGCGCTGTAATGGCGGGGTAATTTGTGAAGCTGGGTAGGACATGTCGGTGTAACAGGTCTCTACTACACATGGAAAAAAGATAACATTTTTGATCCCCTTTGATGAGCATGTTTATTTCTTGGATTTGATGTAAGGTGTCCACATCACTCAGAGGGCGTTGAGATAAGTGACAAAGTCTGAGCCTAGCCTTGGCAATAATATGAAGCTCATTTGTACTTTCTGTGCTGTTATATTATTTAACTTCTAATCTTGACTTACTCTACTCACTGCAACGACATTATAAGCTTCAAGCTTAGTTACAGGGTTTCTTCTTGAGTGCAGCCTCATGTAGAGAATTACATGTAAAGCAAAATGTTAACAGATATTTTGTAACAATTCAGGTATTTGGAAGTCTTTCATTGTATTTTATTAAACAGTTTTTTATTGGCAATATTAAAGGTAAAACATTATATAAAAACTTATAGATCTTCTCTGCACTCAGTGCGGCATATGTGCGAACCTTTTCTGCATTTACAAAATATCACAGAAATGGGAGTCTCCAATGTGCATCTTTAAAATGCAGTTTCGTTTAAAAAAAGGCAGAGGGACTGCCTAAAACAGCTGCTCTCTGTGTTTTTTATGTAGCAAACTGGAGAAATTATTGCATTTGTTGGGGCGGTGCATGGGACAGAGTCAAAAAAACTATAGTGTGTGTGTTGATGGTGATGGAGGAACATGTTTCCCAGTGCAACAGTGAGGCTCACTGATGGGTTTTAATATTTTTTTAACAACATTGGAGCTCTATGGCACAGAGAGAGAAGACACACCAGGCTTTGAATACACACTTATACGAAGTTAATTTATACTTGTGCTTAGATATTGCCTTACATTCAAGGCAACAAGCTAATTTCAGTACTGGAAATCACAGACAAGACTTTAATCTTGAGGTGTGGTAGGAAATCTACCACAATGAACATATTATATATTCATTTATTTAGTCCAGATTATCTTACACTGCAATTAAACACATTTCAAAGAAACATCTGGGTCCTGACAGAGAATATGCTGTGGAAAAGGCAATGATGTGATAAGCTGTGTGAAAGAAAATGGTACATGTGTAATATAATATATTATAATATAATATTACTATAAAATAACTGCCAAGTCCACCTTGGCTTTGCAATACTGATGTTCAGAGCTCAGAGATCATTTGTGTCTTTCCTCTGACATGATGGAACTTTAAAAGCCTTCCCTCTCTGAACACAGGTACAAGTCATGTTTCTGATATGGATTTTCCTGCTTTCTGCTGTTCCAGACGGTGAGTTCCCAGCAACATTCCCACATTTACCACTCCTATTTTAAGGGGACACTCAGTTGCATGTGGACCAACATTTATTTTGACTGATTAAAAGAATTTATTCATATTTTAAAAACATTCTGTTTCATTGATTATTATAACAAGTATTTATTAATGACTTATTAAATACAGGCAGAGTTTATATCACCATCTTGCAACTGCTCTTGAAACTGATTTATAACGAACTAATCATTTTTACCTTTTAATGAAGCCATTAGCTCACACTTATACAACCCTTTACAAATGGTGCCTTATAAGAAAGTGTTACAACCTTTGTTTATTAAGTGTTAATAAAATGATAACTGTTCCATCTACCCATTACAGTAGTAGAGACTTGCTTATTTAAAAAAAACCTCACATGTGGAAAGTGGAGCTGGGAAGAGAAGGCCAAACTTCACTGTCCTGTAGATGTATATAAAGCATGGGCAAACAGTCTTTTCTGTGATGGTTTCATGTGTAATTATACTAATGTGGCATGATGATGGTTTATTCATGTGTTAAATGTTAATAAAATCACTACCCCATCTTTGTCTTCAGCACTTTCTGGAAGCTCCATCTTTTGCCAAGACCCAGAGGCCAGCAACCATAACACAGATCACATGATTGGTGAGAATGAAACCTTAATTAATACACAGTGAGCAATAAGACTTTATGTGTCACACAGCCTTGCTTAATCAGTGTGCCGCTGTACTGAAGCCCTTACGAACAGTTTCCTTCAACAGAAAGGTCAGAGTGCTGATGGGGATTCAGTCTCTTCCCTGTCATGTACAGCCAAACTCTGGGTCAACCATCAATAATATATATTACCAAGTAGTTTAAGTGCATGCTAATCTGCTAATCTGAAGGATCTTTTCATCCATCCATTTTCTTACGCTTATCCGGGGCAGGGTCTGTAGGCAGCAGGCTAAGCAAGGTAGTCTAGACCCAGTTTTCCAGACCTTCCCAGAACATCTCTCCTGCATGTTCTTGGTCTACCCCGGGGATCTAGAACCAGTTGGATGTGCTCAGAAAAATTCCAAAAGCAGGCATCCAGGAGGATAAACTTAATTTGCTCCTTTCAACATGAAGGAGCAGCGGCTCTGCTCCGTGTTCCCCCCGAATGTCTGAGCTCCTTGCCCTCACTGTAAGGCTGAACCCAACCACCTTACACAGTAAACTCATTCTTGCCGCTTGTATCCACAATATAATGCTTTCGGTCACTATAAATGGTAAATCCAAAGCTTTGCTTAGATCCCTCTTCATTATAGTCTAGTACAACTGCTGATGTGGCCTGCCCGCAATCTACCTGCCCATCTCCTGCTCCACTGCCATCCGCAGACTCCCAGAACCCCTTCACTTGGGGCAGCAACTCACTCCTAACTCAGAAGGAGCAATCCACCTTTTTCCAACAGAGACTGCCTCCTCCAAGTCTGACTAGCCACTTTACACTCTGCTGCAAGCCTCCCCAGTGTGTGCTGAAGGTCAAAATCTGAAGCCAACAGTACCCCATCATATGCAAAGAGCAGTGACACAGTTCTGAGGTACTGAAACTGGACAGTCTCATCCCCCTGACTGTGTCTTTAGACAAGGCAACAAGGAACAACTCTGGCAAAGGCCAACTCCCAATGAAAAAGTGTTTTATTTTGTGCCAAGAATGTAAAAAATGCTCTAACTTTGGGTACACATGGACCGGATAGCTTGTAGCAACAGCCCAGGTACACCATATTCCCTCAGTACCCCTTACAGTACTCGCCAGGGGAAATGCTCATAAGCCTTCTCCAAGTCCACAAAACACATGTAGATGTGATGGGTAAACTCCCCTGACCCCTTTAACAATCCCACAATAATAAAGAGCCTTTCCACTGTTTAACAGCCAGGACGAAATACACAGTGCTCCTCCTGAATCGGAGGTCTTACAGAGGAAGGATTTTTGGTAAATGTGGTAATGCCACATTTAATGTTTTTTGAAGCATGGCATTAGTATAACATAAATTACAAGAACATCAGTGAGTATTGAGGAAGATTCAAACGCTGCAAATTAACTTTCTTTATGGATTCTTCTTTCGAACAACAACATGGTAATATAACTACTCAAATGGAGTGGAGAGACCTGCTAAGTAACTTAACAAAGATTATTTAATTAAACAAGGTAATAGGCAAGTTAAAAGGAGACAATATTTATTTGTCCACACAAAGGAATTTGGGGCAGCGTCCTTATCTGGCGCCTGGAGTTTCTCACACCTATATGCAAAAGGAGAGGGCTCTTTGATGTGAGGCACTTAAGAAAAGAGGGGGACATGGTTACCATGGTTATTCTTTCGTGGGGCAGTTTAGGGTTTCCTGCCTTCCTTCCAAAAGTTTCTGATAAGGCTGATTCAGGAGAAAGTTAGTCTCTGGGGAGTTTTAATGTTGTCACTTTTATAGTCAGGGTAGATAAGATGCCTCTCAGAATAAACAGTTTCTAGTCTTTATGTCTGAGTTTGTGCAGGCCCTTACCAAGGTGCTGTCTCTAGTTTGCATGTCAAAGGTTTTTATGTCAAAGGTCAACTCCAGGGGAGGAAAACCTTTCACTTTAGGTTTTGGTCAGCCTGTCTGTTGTGTCTCAACACCCCCCCTTCCTCAGGGAGAGACAAAAAAGCTTTTTGGAATCTCATAATCACATAAAATTATTAAAACACAAAAAGTATTAACTTTTTCGGGCAATGTTGGCAAATCAAATAACTAAATAAATGGAGTCATTTTGCTCGGGTTTTTGTGTCAGCAGGCTGGAAAACTGCCGCAGTGTCTCGTTCAGGTCAGATGGTAATTGTTTCCCCAAAATTCGTCCAGCTGCTTTAACGCTGCTTGACTTTTTGTGCCATTTTGTGATGACGTTGACATCAAGGTTCACAAGCTGTGATGTTCTGGGACACCTGTAGTCCTGATCAGCACTGTGGTTACATCTGGCATGTGGAGAGCTGTGACCTAAATAATTTTCTGCCCTGCATGCCTCTCTGGACTCAGGTTATTGGAAACTGCCAAAGGATTATCTATGATTAAATCACTCTGCTCTCCACTTGCAAGATGGAAGAAATTGAGTTGAAGAAAGAGTGAAATTGTTGAGGTTTGTTCTTCTAACAGCCTCTGTATGTATGTATGTCTTTCATTTTCATCTGGTTTTCCTTCTCTGCGTGCAGATTGCCTCGGCCTGCGCTTCACCTGGCTTCACTCTATCTTTGATAATTTCCCCTCGCTGCTGAATTTTGCTCTGGAGCTACGGTGTGCGACGGGCCTATGTCCACGCGACCTGGAAGATTACGGCTGTTCCTGCAGATACGTGGCTGCTGGAAACCCTGTGGATTCAATGGACTTGTAAGTAAGACCAGGGGAAATGCTAGTGTTGGAGCCCCAGGTGAGATTTTAAATTTGCATTATTCATTTTCTGCTCTAATTTATGGTGGAAATTTCTTTATCTATCTAAAGGGAAACATAATATTCAGGCAGCAGGTGACAATTCAAAACAAAACAAAAATGAATAGAACATAATGCAGTCAGGCTTTCAAGCATTCTGTAGCTATTACTTTTAACTAATAGCTACAGAATGCTTGAAAGCTACTAATTTAATAAAATCCCTTCTGAGTAAGCACACTTGTTTAGTCTTCTCTCCTCTTCGAGTCTCTGTTTGAGAAATTAAATTTATTTTAATTGTTATAAATTCCTGGGCCCGTATTTATAAAGATCCTAAGAATCCTCTCAGAAAACTTACGGCGGAGTCTTAGCTTAAGAGCGATCAGGGACTGATCTGAGAGCAACTCTGAGCAAGGAAAAGACAAAAACTTTAATCTTAGTGAGGAGGCGGGGTTGACTGTGATTGGTTGGTTGTCCAAGATGGAAAAAAAGTGATTTTAAGTACAGGTTCTATTCTAAGCAAGGGGTAAGCCACAGCTGTTTACTGTTACAGTATGAACTGCCACACAATAAGAGGTTCTGAAAGTGCTGTAATTGTTTGTGTGATCACGCCCACATTTCTAAGAATTTTCTTAGAATTTTGTCACTAGGAGCTACTCTTAGCCTTTTTTAGATTTTTTATGAATATGGGCCCCGGACTTTAATAGTTCCTGTGTTTCAGCAGGTTTTCTGCTCATGTTCAAAGTTTTTAAGTCTACCTGCCCTGTACTATGCTGTGTATTACGTTTTTGCTCTTCTGGTAATATTCCCCATAGACGCTTGACCGACACTGTTTAGAACTGCATGCTGCATGGGAACTGAAACTAATGGAAATGCTTGTGATCAGGCAGAAAACTCACCAAAAATCCACACACGCTAAAATCAGCAGCTCACAGTTCCAAACACAGCAAGGTCGCGCTTAAGTTTTTAGATGTTTATATTGAAAAAGTGTAAGTTAGGTTACTACTCTGTCAGAACTGTCTGGACGAGACCCATCTCATCTCAGGGAACGTGTTGGTCTGGACTCACAGCACGAGGTGCGCTTGATTACTGTCGCCATGTCGCTTCAGCTGGGCAGAGTTGATATACGCTGAGTCGAAAATCATCTCTTGTGCTCCCCCTGATATTTTGCGCCCTAGGCAACCACCTATGTCGTTAGGATGACCAGACGGGACAGTCCCGAATTACAAGCAGTTGTCCCGACCCGGTTCCGGTTTGTCCCGAAAATTAGACCCAACATGAGTTTTGGTTATAGCCTAATTAAATATTAAATACTGATCGTTGTATAGTTCTCTTGCTCCAGCAGGTGTTGCAGGTTATCTGTAGGCTACATTGTGTGAACATTGTTACAGCCACAAAGTAACACTCGTCGTGCTCTTTTCCCCTTTTTGTTTTCTTGCGTTAGTAGAATTTACAGTGGCGAGGACAGGGAAAGTGTCGCTTCAGGCAGCCACGGCGGAGAGATCTGACGTGTGTAGCGTAGACATGTGACACTGCACTGATGACATGAATAAAATAAACATAGAAATTAGGTAAAGATCATGACTTACCTACAGATCCACAGTTGTGTTTTCCATAATAACAGACAGGTGATTACATGAACAAAAATAATTAATTTCAGCTATGTACAGTGTGCCAAAGCTCAACGGCCCAGTTCAGAGGAGGGAGCGATTGACAGACTGCTCCATCTGTGGAAGGAGGGGCTGAGAAAATTCCATGTGCTGTGCGCCTCTCTACAATGAAATAATATTTTAAGTATTTACCAATTTTAACTAGTAAAAAAGCTAATGTATATGTGGAGGTCAGTGTTTAAATTGTGTCGGGGCGCCACAAATAAATCAATTTCTGGGAAACACTGGGGTGTAACGGTACACACAAGTCCCAGTTTGTTATGTACCTCAGTTTGAGGGTCACAATTTGGTATGTTACCTGTATAACAAAATGTAGAAAATAATTTTATCACTTTTTCAGAAAAATGCAAACATTCAACATGGGCTCATTCACCATAAATCTTACTGTCAGAGTGACTGCAAAGACTGGCATATTTGTTTGGGTCACAGGGCGTACCCAACCGAGGGAGTTGCATACTGAACAGTTCAGATGAATTCACGTACAGTTACACCCCTAATGTCCGTAATTCCTCTTAAACATATTGTACTTTAACACCCTCTGCTGACAAAAAGTAAAGCAGGACCTCTGTCTTTTTAAAATACCTAAACTAGCTTTCATGTCTTTTTTACTGCAGCTGCTGTGAGACTCACAGGCTGTGTTACCAGAATGCTGCCCCCTGCAGGCAGGAGATGCCTCTTCTGCCAAACAACTTCACCTGCTCAGCAGCAAACACCAGCTGTGGTAAGACCTTTGAAGGAACAGTTTGACATATGTCTGAAATACACTTATTTGCTTTCTTGCTGAGAGTTTGATGAGAAAATCAATACCACTCTGGTCTGTGCAGTACATATGAAGCTACAAACAGCAGGCTTCTCTGCTGGGTGTCCGGCAACCTCAGTGACGACAAGACTTCAGAAAGTGTCAGTGCCCAACCATGAAATAGATGGTGTGACCCTAAAATGTGTGACCTATCAGATTCTGTGGTCCAAATGGGAAGTTAAACGGCAGAGGCTTTGAGGACGCTGTGAAGCAGTTGCAGTTTTGTTAGCTTTAGGCACTAAATTGGTTATGGTCAGGGAAACATCGTTGTTTGGGTTCAGCCACAGAATGTGATAGGTCACAGATTTTGGTGTTACACTTGCACAAACATAGAGAGCTGTGTCCTGCGACTATTACATGAGAAGAAATAAAAACTGTGAAAACTCTAGCCCTACATGTCTTGATGTATATTTTGTTTCTGAACATAGTCTGTTTTTGTCTTGAAGATGCTAGTGATTGGTGTCAGGAGAGGTTTTGTGAATGTGACCAGGCCGCCATCGACTGCATGACTCGGAGCTTATACAACTCATCACGGAGAGGCCTCGCAGAGTCATCGTGCTCTGCTGCAAATCAAACAGGTAACTTCATCAGAGGAGAAACAGGAGACGGCGGCCTGGTAAACATGCAGAGGGCAAACCAGCAAGCCGCTCCTTCAGCTCCAACAACTGACCTCCCGTCATTTCACAGCTTTCTGTGGACATTTAACACTAAATACTTAGAGTGCAGATACGGCTGGGTAGGTAGGGACAAAATGAAATTAAAGGACAAACATGTACATACTATTTCACTCACCAAGACTTTTTATTAAACTATTGCAATAAGCCAAATACTAGACCATTTTATGCCTTAACACATGGCACAGTATGTTTATTACCTGAGATATCAACGAATCACTGGATATGTACATATTTAAGTAAAAAGCATAATAAAAGTTATAGTTGCTGAGCTGTCTGTGGAAGGATGAAACACAATCAACATTAAATAACATGACTTCATATACTGTGCTATTAGCAGCAGTTGGCATCATTAACACTGCTTCTGCTTTCTGTCCACACCGCCTGACAGAGCAGAGACCCAACAACAGTAACAATCTCTCATTAGTCTGATTCTGTGTTTCAGATGTGCTCAGCAGCACCGTGGAGGCCAGCGAAGCCTCCAGAGGAGCAGGTGAGTCTGAGAGAGCGTCAGCGCACTTGAGCTGAAACTCTGATCAAATGACAACGAGTTGGGGAGCTTTAAGGACAAAAGCACCGAGTGGTCCCCATCAGCTTTCTCCAGACAGTGCGTCAGTCGAGGTGCGTCAGTTTCCGAGCGGGTCAGCGATGTCAGATCCAATGAAGCTATTGATTGGGTAGAAAAGCAGATGGCTGAGTCACACCTCTGTGGCTCTCAGCCAATTAAAACAATGACCTCTTGACATTTAATCCTGCACCTTCCTGCCCACGCACATCTGGGGGAAATAAAGCTCTGTCAGGTCCAAATATAGATGTCAAGCCTCGTCTGAGATGCTCTTATTAGCGTGAGAGAACCAGGAGCAGTTGAGGTAAAGGAGTTTATCAAAGTGGATTCGCCAACCAGTTTTTTGGTTTGAACAAAGATTTTGCTGACACCAGCTTTTGTTTATTATTTCACATTGAGTACTGATGAAAACATTTGTAGTGTTAAAGAGTAGCAGGTATGATTTGTATTTTGTCGGTCAGTAAAGGCCAAATGTAGGAACTAGAAGAGTAAATGACGAAACTACACGATCAGCCATAACATTATGACCACTGACTGACTGACTGACTGTGAACGGAAGCTAAAAAGCCCCTTTTAAGAACCAGTAAAGATCAAATGAATCAGACCCTCAAGGATTAGAGTAGCTCCTGTTTCCAGTCTCATGGTATTACAGACTGCTGTGCTGCATTCTGGCACAGATGTGTTACTCCAATTCCAGGTACAGCTGAGCAAGAAACTCGTCACACTGGACTTTCAAATACCAACAGTGAGCTGAGATTTTATGGTTCTGTGACCACATAAGCTCAGACTGAATTAATCCTGTATATGTTGGTCCTGTCCTTTCCAGATGTTCTCCTAGCAGGAAACGGGTCTGTGAGCTATGAGTTCTCCAACTCTTCCCTCCTATCAGCAGGTAAAAGCCATGTTTATGGTTGAGTTAACTTTGTTAAGCTCTCTGTTTACACGCAGCAAATCACTGTGAAAAATAGAATTTCAATTTTGCTGTGAGAGTCTTATGATGCTCGAGTCCATGAAACTGGAGTGTGAGAAAAATGACTCAAAAACCAAAAATCTATTTGATTAACAGAAAATGAAACAACCATTTTAAATAATCACTTTTTCACAGTAGCGTTAATAATGATCCATTTTATTCATAGAACACATTTCTGAAAACACAAAGATACTTATAAAAAAAGGTTATTTAAAACAACACAATACAAGAGCAGAGTCATATTGTAGCATGGAGCAGGGCAGAAACATCAACCATTCAAATTAAAAATGAAGAATTTCTTGGCCTCCTTTATATTTTTTTCAGACACGGGAATCAGCAATCCCAGATGGTGACATCATGAAATAAAGCACATGACTATATAACTGATATACCATCATAGTTGGATCATTAATGTGGATAATGTCTAACATCACAATTAAATGTAAGGGGAATCATTATAGGGATGATGATGATGATGATGATGATGATGATGATGATGATGATGATGCCCCTCACACATTTAATTTCACTTCACATCACAAGTTAATAGATAAACGTTACCATGAACATTCAGATCAGCAGTGATATTTGTGCTACACATGGTTTTATAAATCAGATTTGTTTTTGTTTTTTTGGGTGTCAGATTTTGTGCACACGCACATTTTTAACATGGTTTATATGCACTGTTTTATAAATGGTGCTTGGAGAGGTGAAACTTTCCAGTACAAGAAATAAAAAAAACTTTTCTACTGTACAGAAACAATAAAATGTTTACAAAGTTTGTTTTGTGACCCCCTTGAGGGCGTCAATCCCTATCTTGGGAACCACTACCATGATGTAACCTAATGACAGCACATAATTATTAAAAAGCGAATGATAGAACACAAATATATCATGTGATTTGATGTTAAGCCATTTTGTGCCACTGAGTGAAATTTCTTTGTGTGATATTTCATCAGACTGTGTTTAACCTAGTTTCACAGGAAGTAAAAATGACGTGTCGTGTTCTCAGCCACTGTTTGCTAAGAAACGCTGGAGTGTGTCTGTTCATCAAATGAATTAAACAAGATGGCGTGAGATAGGTTCATGTACAGAACTGCTCAACATGTGGCTAAAAAAACATTTCCGCTGTGAGTCAGACAGTTAAATGATCAGCGTGTCTTGGATTTGACTCGGTCTGAGTTGTTATTGTGTCTGGCCAACAGAGATGGACCCTCTAATGACCAGCAGAGTGGATAACCAGAGTGACACCGCAAGGATGTACGATGACCTCATCACCCTGCCGCCGGGCTCGCCCCCCCCTCTGACGCCTGCTGGTACGCTCTGTAATTGGCTCACAGGTTACAGGTTTAATCATAGACTGTGGGTTTAACACAAGGTCTTACACACACACACTTCCTGTCACGTCTTTTTCCTGTATGTGCGGTCCATGCTGTAAAAGCAGGTGTTGTGCATCATGGTTACATTTTATTATCCCCTTCAGGCCATTTGGTCATCTCAGCAGGGATAAATGCATCTGAACAATAATGAAAATATATTCATTTAATAAAAAGGTTTTAATCTGCATCAACATCGTTGGCTCAAATCACAGCCTCAAGCTTGCAGCATGGTTGTCCAATCTCATTTAACATAAGTCTTTTTCACAGAGTGGTATTGCAATTTTTTGCTGTGTTCTTGAGAAACATCCACACGTGTGTTAATTGTGACTTTTCTGTGCGACTTGTCACGTCAGAGGAGTTTGAGGAAGGTGAAGGTGGCACAGAGGAGGCGAGTTTCATCTCTAAAGGTAAAACAGTTACATTACTCACCATCTCCTTTCCGTCTGTACTCACTATGATCCTCCTTGAAGTACTTTGCTGGCAAACTTGTGCTTTTCCAAGCTGCTCATAATTACATTTGGCTGTAGATGACTGTTGTGCAGCTTCCAAAACACTAGAAATAATTTCCCTGCTGTCGGTCTCCTGCTGATGATGACTCACTTGGCTCAGACGTTTCCTGTCACTGCTTTTACAGATTTGAATGAGGCTGTGACAGAGGAAGCACTAGAGCTGGAAGAGATGAATAAGGATCAGACGACCCACAATCCTTCAGCAATCAGCGCCGGTGAGCCAATAATGCTGCCTATCTCGATCACAAGCAGGAATGTGGTCCTAGTTTTTAATATGTGATTTTGTGAATTTTATTTGGATGATCAGGCGTAGTCCCATAACTGAACAGTGTCCAGTTCATAAAAAGTCTTTCTAAATGCTGCTCTGATCTGCCACACAGGAAGTGATGTGAGAAAGTATTAGTAATGTAAGAAAAAAAAACCACGTGTCATCAGTCAAATAACTCAAAAAGGCTTAAATGAAATGATCCCTTGATCAAATCTGAGCTATGATGAAAACAGTATGAAAACAAGAGAACACTTTAGTCAAAGGCTTCAGTCTCGGGCTGTTTATGGGTTCAAAGGCTTTTATTTACATTTTAATCAGGTATCTGACCCATCACAGCACACAACATATTAAATACTTTTTTTGAATTCTCTGCTGCAGATTCAGTTCTGCTCATCTATGACAGAGAAAGACTGAGCGAAGCAGAATCCGAGCTGACCAAACTCTCTCCTCTGAGCTACGGGGATGAAAACATGGAGACGTCTTCAACAGCAGCTGGCATTGCACCTCCCGAACAGACTCCAACTTCCATTAAGCTGACGCCCGCTGGTTTGGAGGAGTCAACCGAGGAAGGTGAATAAGAAATGGAGGGGCGGTCTGAATTTTGTAAAGACATATAAACCAGATCCACAACAGAGACACATCAAAAGAGTCCATAGAAAGTTTAAATAATTGAAAGACTAGAAAATGTTTGTAGAACTAAATCTACAATGTGCAGTTTATTGTCAGATAGTATTCATTATGTCTGATGTCTCTGCAGATTCAGTCATCAGCCCAACTTCATCGCTGACATCAGCAAAACCACCAGTCAGTCCATCTGATAAAACAACCACAGCCAGTGCGAGGGCCCTAAAGTCATCTGAGGAAGGTGAAGAAGAAGATGGGAAAGAGGAAGAGGGGGAGGTGGATGATGATGATGATGAAGGGGAGCAGGATGCTTCAGATGAACATGGTGAGTTTAACTGAACACACTGCCTTTTGTATCACAGGATCCTCTGATTCCAACATGATTCAGACAGATTTAATTACAGAAGATTTTGAGATTATGAGCCAAACAAAAATCGAGACTTTTGACTTGACTGAAGTTTCAAATGACCTCGTAAATTCTCAGAACAATGACATAAATGAGCGTCATTATCAGTAACCATAAATTCCCCAAATAGTGGCCTTTGTTTACCTCAGCTACATTACAATAAATTACCATGCAAGCCACTTTAGTACAGGTAATTCCTCCCTTTCGTAATGGTTTTTATCCTGTCTTTTTTTGTGCTGTAAAATACAGGCTTTGATTAGAGAGCTTACGTTATCCAAGGAAGATTAAATTTGAAGCCAAGTGGACTTTGTTTTCCAGAGACTTCTTCGGTTCTTCTCCTGGATGAAGATCTTTAACAAAGTCCAGTTGGCCCTGATTTGAACCTTCCCTTGATAACAATTTTCTGGATGACTTTAAAACAGCTTAAAAGGAAAATGTTAGCATGCTGGGTCACTTACAACACAACAGCTCTTTGGTCAGAATCTAAACTTTCTTTTTATTATTGTTCTTCCTCAGACGAGAATGTGCTCACTACTGTATTCACAACTGCACCTGCCAAAACAGCAACAACACAGTCTACGACGACGACGACACAGGCTGTACTCACAGAGTCCAATGAGGTGAAGGGAAGCTCGACGCTGTCCGCAAAGACGACGTCAGCCTCACGAACAGGTAAGTTTGTTACGTAGGGGCGTCTGTGGCGTGTGGTGCAGCTAAAGTTTGTCATCTGTAGATTTGATTTTCTTTCATTTGCTGACACAATAGAGCATCAAAGAGGAATTAAAAATGTGGTTTTAGAATTGTTTGCAGTTTATTTCATTCAAAAGGGGTCATAAGACGTGGCTAACACTACCTACTATGTTGGATGTGTATGTTAATAGGGTGATTGTCGACTAAAATCATGAGCAGCCAATTTTTAGCATTTCTTGATCCGATTGAAGGTTATAATATGATTTTCACTGCATGCACAATACACAGCAGTGGGATGTTTGTCACTGCAGCCTTGTAAAATGAAGCGATGTGTTGCCCTGAAAACCCCCACACACTATTTTTCAGAAAGTTTCTCTCAAAAATGTCTGACTATAGTGTCAAAGAATATTTAAGAGTTGTACTTGTAGATTTGTGATTATTTTCCCTGTAAATGTAAAATTTTAATCATGGAAATTCTGACAGACTTAACTAACCAACATCTAGTTTACCATCGTATGACCGTTTCTGAGACGTACAACAATCTAGGCAGTCAGAGTTTGTCAGCCCTGAGTTTGCTTCCCTTGGTAGTACAGACCTCAGAATCTAATCTCGTCAAGATTAGAGCAAACCTATGATACCTAAGCAAGGTTAAGTAACTGTCGGATCATCTACGGTAGTTAAATACATCTGGAAAGAAAGACTAGATTGTTCTTCTGGTCTAGAAATCCCAGACCAACAATGTTTAGACCAACTAATCCATCCAAAAGTAACACATAGACAAAATGTATGATTACAGCATGAATAGTTCTGTATATTTGTGTCAGTTTAGGGGTCCTTGACATATAAAAAGATTGAGTACCACTGATCTACTGAGTATTTGGGACAGCAGGACTGTGTACGTGGGATTAAAGCAATATTATGGAAGATGTGTGATTTTGCACCCCTTCCGTTTCAGAGTGTAACACCCCTGTTGTAAATAAGGATAGCTGTACATGTGCATTTGTTCTGATTATTTAAATTACTTGTGATCGAAAGCTAGTATTCAACGACTCTGCGAACGCAGCCAAACATCAAGCAAGAATAGAAGACATGGTAGAAAAGCCAGCTCTGCATCTGTCCTGCATCTTTTCCGCTCACGCCAACGAGTTAACAACCATTATATTAGATATTTACTCTTGTCCAGTCTCTTGCTCGCTCGCTCGCTCGCTCTCTCTCTCTTTTACGCTTCCTCCTTCCTCCAACGTCCTCTTCGGTCTCTTCGCAGCCTCTGACATGATATCCGTACTGAGAATACTAAGCTAGCTTCTTCTTGTAGCTTATACCTAGATATCAGTCTGTGATACACACACAATACTTATTACATTACATATACTTTAGGTCGTTCTTTGGTTTTTGTGGGATTTGTTGACAATAAGAAAAATACAGAATATCACCAGACTTTTTCTGTAAATGAGATGTTCAGCAGATTTATAGCAACACTGTATGAATAGAGGAACAGTTATTAAGAGCAAGGTATGAACACTGCCACTACACATACAGTGACCTGCAACGTGATTTGAACAAGTGTCACGTCCCTGCTGTCAGGTAAAAAAAAAATATGCTAAATATTTTGCTGATGTTAACAGTGTTGGTAATTGCACAGTGAGGCTTTGACAGGTGCCTAAAGAGGGGAAAACACTCCACACATAAATTACCATGTAAATTGCTAATTCTAGGAAGGAAAAGAAAATGCAATTGCTTTTTCTGTAATGTTTAATTAAGTAGAATGTCTTAATATCTAATGTCTGAAAGGTGTTTTTGTGCTGCTCCCTTCAGGTGGAGGACTCCCCTTTACCTTTGCACCAGCAACACCTCCAGCTTCAGAGGAAGGAGGAGATCAAAGTTCAGGCGAGGAGAACAAAAGTTTTCTGGGGGCAACTGAAGGTCAGCTCATTGGTGCACAAACATTGTTGTCATAAAAAAGTTTGTTCGAGAAAGCAGGTTTAACACACTCTGAACTGAACTTGAACTCTGACTTGACTAATTCTGAGTGGAAAGTCAGGGCTCTGATCACCCTTCTGAAAAATCAATCAGCTCTTAGTATGTTAACTCTGAATTTAAGGAAAAGTTTGAGATTTGGGGAAAAACTCTTGGTTGCATTCTGACCAAGAGTAAGAAGTTGTGTGTTTGGTAAATACGAAGCTACCACCATCAGATGATTAGCTTAGCATAAAGACTGGAAATGGGGAAACAGCTAGCTCTGTCCAAAAGTAACTAAATCTACTTATCAGCGCCCTGCTCACAAAATAACGTTACATCTTGTTTGTTTAATCTGTAAAAAAACAAAACAAAACAAAAACAACTGTACGAAAGCAGCTAGGAAAATACATCAGAATGTTTACGTTGTACATAGCCTACGTCCGTCTCCCAGAATTCCCATGAAGCATGACGGTGAAGGGAGTTTTAATAAAATTTACCATTTGTTTGAAACACAAATGTTACTTTATAATTTATGTTTTAAATGTCTGCTTAGAATATATTTTTGTTGGTAATTTTCATTATGTTGGTGGTTTAACACTGAAACCAGGTTTGATAAGAACAGCAATTTGTTAAAAAACAACTATTATGTATAATACATAATAGGCACCATTATTACAACATGAAACCCAGCAGATCAGTGCTGAATGCTCTGGTTGATATTACGGCCTAGTTTGACGTCAGCAGCTGTTTGCATTCGTTTGTAACAATTATAGCAACTGAATTGGCTCTGATATCTGAATATCAGGGGGTGGGATGGCGCAATGGTTAAGATGCCCGCCTTTGGTGTGAGAGACCCGGGTTCAATCCCCACTGTGTCCCTG
>JAPMOB010085463.1:0-38971 GCA_029875015.1 Lepomis gibbosus | reverse complement strand
TCAACCTCCAATGTCTTTGGAGTGACCACAAATACAAAAAAGCCTAAACAGCTTTTGGCAGTCACTGAGTCTAGTCAGTAGAGGAGCATCAAGCACAGACTTGCACGCTGCTGGAAGGATCTATTACAGTGAAAAAATTAGGAGACGGCACAGTGTGACCAGACTGCTGCCGGAAAGGGGAACAGAGTTTAGAGCACTGAGGACCGTGAGCAGGTAGGTGGCCCTCAAAACGAAGGGTGGATGAGGAAAATGTTCTGAGCAGAGAGAGGAGAAATGGATTACAGTCAACTTATTTCTTATATGCGAACAAAGTCATGATAAATATGTGTGCTGTCACTGTTTGAATCAGAAAGATGTCAGCAGATGCACAAATGGGCGCAGTAAAAATCCTAAACTGTTCATGCATATGTGTCACAAAGGCATGCTTCTGTTTTCCTCTACAAAGAGCTGAATGTGCTGCGAGCTATAGCAATAGGAGACTCACAGTAAATAAAATTTGATGTGCTATCTCATTCCAGTCGCTCAAATTACACAGTATGTAGCCATAGCAATAATTTAGATATATGTTAAACATTACTAAATAAATATTAATAAACTCATATCTTATCTTATTGTACAGGATTTTGTTACAGAGGACACACACATTTGGTGTTGGTGTATAAAATCACTTTAGTAAGGCATGCAGGCTTCTCAGTTTAAATTTCACAGTTTGAAATCTGGGAAGCTGGATCACAGCAGTGAGGTCAGAACCGTGAGGTTGTTTGGTGATGACTAACTTTAGATGGAGGTATCAAATCGATATGTTGCCTGAGCTGAATGGAGGGTGTGGGATGTGTTTTGGCAGAAAATATGATTTGTTTTTACATTAAAAGAAATACACAGGACTGCGTTTGATACTGTAGTCGTTCTTTCTATACTTGTGTCTCACACTATGCACATGTATAATGGGTTTTTGTAAAAAGCAGTTATCTTTAATGCAGTTACACTTCATAGATCACATGCTAAGGCTTGAGCATTTCTTACATGTTTTGAACAACATATATGAATCAACTTGTCAGCCCTCTTACAGCAATTGAACAAATGAGCAAATCCATTAGTGGTCATTTGACACCAAAAGGACTTGTCATCAGGCCCAGTTTTGTTTCAGTTACACAGCTGAAGCCACTGTCTGTCTTGTACACTTAACTGTGGTCAGTGAAGTGTGGACAAATGCAGTGAGGGACATTCGAGTAGCTACCAGATGCCATTTCAAGAGAACATGGTCAGTGATGCAGTCATGTGCGGTGGCTGGCCGAATCACTGAGACATGTCACGTACTCCTGACACATTAGGTATAATTTGTATGTCTGCTACACAGCATCTGAAGCATTTTTAAAACAAACTTCAAATGTCTCCTCTGCCCTCTTCTGAAGTCTGTATTTCATGTCGTTAATACAAGACGTCAACTTTAAGTAATGTCCAGGGATGTGGTGTTGTACTCATGCAAAGACGAAATTACAGTCTAACACAGGGTTTTGAGCATGCATGGACAGGTAAGGAATCAAAGACACAATCACTGATCATTCTGTTATTTGTGACGACTCAAACCGAATTAGTTATGAGATAAACTGTCAAAATACTATCCCAGCAAATAAGTGGGGTCAACAAGGGTCCTTTTAGTTAAGATACCAACATCATTATTAGGATAAGAGACTCAACTATCATTTATATCACTACTATTTTCTATTTTATTGCGTGCAGAACAGTGTGAGATATATATATATATATATATATACATGGCATCAACTGTAAAGAAATGGAAAGGCAAGTAGCAGCACAAACTTTGAGGGTTGACTGAGGGTGAATATATTTTGTTTCTGCTACTGTGGTCCAACATTTTGGATAGAGTAATTTTAAGCTTGGTAACTGATAACCTGCAATGACAGCCAGCCTGCCTACAAACTGGTTACATGGTCTCTTCTGTTTTTTTAAAATCAACATTCTTGTTCACTAAAAAAGCAGCCTGCAGCACAAATCTTTAAAATCTCAGGGACAGTGACTAGAAAAGATTCTCAGGCTCTACGGACAGTAATTTTGTCTACCATGTCCCCACCACTAATCAGAATTCATTAAATCAGAAGAGAGCCTCAACCAAACATAAAAAACTATAAATATAATGAGCTAAAATGGCAAAACTATTCAGCAAGAGAGAAGAGGAGTGGGTTTCCTTTAATGCAAAGGGCCTGTTGCCAAGATGTCTCCTGTTGCAGGCTGTTTTGCTTTTACCATATGTGTTGTGTAGTTCAAGATCCACCAAGAGCCAAGATCGGTGCCGGAGCCCAGACCCCTCCTGAACATATGCTGGAGCATGTGTACGACTAAAAATAAACACTTACTTTCCAAGACAGCAGGTTTTATTTTCATTGGGACGTGAGGAGACTGTAAATATTTAACCTTTGAGGTGAAATATTTAAGATTTAGAATTTAGTAAAATGAGGGTGAAAGTCAAACAAGAGAAGTACTCACAGCCGCATAAACATTCAGCTTTTTTCGATTTAGCCCTTGAAAATCTATTTTCTCAAACAGCTTCTTATTGTGAGCAATTGGGTCTTATCACAGATTAGCATGTGAGTTTTTGAGTGTCATTCTTTTAATAAATAATAAATATGGTTAAGTTTTATCCCCCACACCTGAACCTTCATTGTTGCTTATGTGGTCATGAATATTTAATGTCAGAAAGAAGAGAAAGAGAAAATTAAGTTTTCAGGGGCTTTAAAGGTGTAAGGGAGTTGGAGCAGGGTGAGTGCAAATACTGTTGGCACTTGAAAAATGTAAAACCCTTTAGTAAACCAGGCAGCATACTACAGTAGGTGTGCATCTTTTACAGTAGATGGTCATAATAATGACATTTAAATATCATGCAATCAATCATTACTTTAGACTTTTTCAAGAAAAGTGAGCTGTACTCAATAGCAACAGTTTTGACAGCACTTAATAGCAATTGAAATATTCAATGATAAACAACTTCCAAATATTTTAAGGTACTGGGTGAAAGAATCAGTAATATTATCATATTAGATCATCCAAGTAAACACAAAAGTGCAATGTTAGTCACGCTGAGCACTAAAAGCAGAATCTGAACAGGACTCACCTCTTCATGTCAACAGTATTTTCTGAAAATCTATGTTCAGCTGCAAAGTAATGATGACAATAATATTAATTGCCCATATTTAACCACACCTACTTCAGGTCCACATCCAATGAGAAGGTTAAGACCTCTTAACTTGAGAGTCATTAGGTCAAATTTTACAAGAACAAAAAATAGTATTGGCATTCATAACGCAGAGGCGATATGACTCATGTAACGCTTTTTCAAATGTGATATGAGTCATTTGTAATCCTCAAAAGTGTCACATGACACCTGATGGTTTTATGAAAAACTCTTTTGGCATCTTTAATTAAGATTCATACCCTCTCACACTCAGCACTAAATTGGTCTTTTCTTTTTAATATTACATATATATATTTTCAAATGGTATACTATAATACTGATCAGGATTGGGAGGCTATAACAGTGGCTGCTTGTAGAGTACACTGGTTGCTGCCTCTTACTGACTGGTGAGAGTAACTGCAGAAGAGTGTGCTTCAGGAAATGTCATCTGTGCAGTTTCTAGCAGCTGTTTTTTGAAATAAATCTCTGACAACCTTTGTGTGTCATCAGCTTAAATTTTCAAAAAGAGAACTAGCAACTAAAAGCACAGCCAATCCCAAAGTTAAAGAGACTGACACCTAAAGCTCTGAGGAAGAACGTCAGTCAATGTTGCTGATTTGCTTTTGAAAAAGTGCATGTATTCAGTCCTAAATATTTCCTCTTGTATCTTCTGTCTTTTTTTGCTACAGAGCTTTCTGAATCAGCAGGGCTCCAGAGGAAACCAAGATGTGGAAGAAGTCAAAGGTGACCGATCAAACTGCCACTGGGCAGGCGGGTAAGTGCTGGGTGATGGATGCCCTCTCCGGTTAGCTCAGTCAAGCGGTTGGTATCACAGCTGTCTCCACCTATATTTCCTCTTATCCAAGGAAGGATGATGAACAGGATCTATTTGATTTACACAACATAAAGATTCATGTGACATTGAATTCAAGACAGAAAAAACCCATGCAAGACAAGAAAACACAAGGGAAGCTTACCACGTCAAAGATTACCTAAGGTTGGAGTTTCCAAAAAAGATGTGCAGTACCCAAGATATCTGAATAAGCATGTATTATCTCGATGGCTTACCATTTCTGCTGAGAAAAATGAAGATAAACACAAGAACTACTTCTTTTGTCAAGAGGAAACTGCAAATAATATTTATGGCGTTTCAAATCCCTACACTCGTACAGAGGTTTGTCAATGATGTCAAGAAAGCTCAACAGCAAAGCCCATATTTTTGTCAATAAGGGTGAAGATTTTCAACGAAGATTTTTTTGTTAACTGAAAAGAAAAACAAGCAGCAACAAGTCTGAATGTGGCGCTGGCCATATCATTCCTTAACCTGTCCCGGTGGATGTGATTATGAACATGTCGGTCAAATAAAAGCAACTGTGTAAAAGATACCAGGAGATGAGATGCAAATAAGCTGTGTTTAGACAAATAATTTTCACTCAGGGTTACTCTGAGAATATCTGAAGAAACAATACTAACACACAGCTGATGGCTACAAGGATGAGCATCAAATCACGGAGGATCAACGCAAAAGGTTGTTAGCCGCAGCCACAACTGATAGTCCTAGGTTGATAGAAGACAAAATGAAGGCTTATTTTAAATATATTTCCATCAAATTGCTTTTCCACAAAGTATTTTCACATTATTTCTCTCAAGCACTGCGCAGGAATCATCCTGAGATGTCAGCCATGAGAAAATGCCAGAGCGAGCTTGAAGTTAAGTCTAATCAGCAGTTGCACAGCGCAATGCTGTTTACATGCTGCTGTAACAACATATTGCTAACACACACTATTATATTTTGTCTATAACTAACCATTTATTGTTGTCTGATGTGTCTGGATATTTTGTTCTGCTTAAGTTGTGTCTGTTTGTGCTTCCCATTCCTGGGTTACATTGTATATTGTGGTGTTTTATGTTGATTGTGTCCATAATCCTGTCAAAGTTCCAACCTGCCATGGTGCTTTTGTCAGGATTAATATTTACCTGTCTTGTTTCCTCTCCTGCTTTCTCGTTGCGTGTTAAGTCGACGGTTCTGAAGGAGTTCACCCAGACGACAAAGGTATGCGAGTAAAAAAGAAATCAAATTTCAGAAACGATTCGCCTTCTGCGAGTGCATGACTCCATGTTGGGTGAGTTGCATGTATGATGTGGTCTTCCATCACTTCTTGAAAGGTGTCATCCGAAATGGATGATTCAACTTTCAGTGTCACAACAGACGCCTTCTATTGTGATGTTTTAAACAACTTCCATATGAATACTGGCTCAAATCTGTTGCTAGAGAGCACTGCAGTTGATTTCCATGTGTCTAACTTCTGTCCACATGCTGATTGGTCATTAGTCATTACAGTATGTTGGCACAGTTCAGTCTCAATAAGAGAACTTGCTCTACAGGGACCTTCCCAAGGAGTGGTATGATCTCTCCTAAAAACTAGCTAATCTTACAGGTCACCACAGTGCCCCCTTGAAATTGCTGAAATCTTCAAGCTTAATCATAATTAACTTGTAATGTGGGTTAATATTGACAAACTGCAAACAGCATGAATTTGGTATCATTAAAAAGATTACAAGCCATATTTGAGGCTGTCGTTATGAGCCCCAACACAAGCTGAGTCACCGCTGTAAGTTACCCTTTCCATATTCCCTTGAGATTTTTGGCCTTTTCATACCTGACCCACACGCTCTCCTTGGCTTCACTGTGACGACCAGCACTGTCACAGATACAAAATTGCAATTTCTATGATCACAGCAGTTCAAAGCAGGTGTAAGAGAACTGTGTGCTGTCAAGTTAACACAGAACATTGAGGTCTCAAGGTAATCATCTGGAATGACACCCATGACCTCTGGAAGCCCTTAAGCCTCTTCCAACTCTCAATATCTTTTTATTTCTTGTACTCCTGTGAAAATTACTCTGAGGGAATTTGGGGCAACATAAGTATAAAATCATAGATGACACTTGCACTCTGTTAACATGGCCATGAAGTTAAAAAAAAAATGAAACAAAGAAATTGGGATATAAACAAATGAAAAAGTTCAGTATTAGTTACTGTATAGGCAGCTGAGCGGCAAATAACAGGAAAGTTGCTGCAAAGCTGTAACAGCTGAGAATGGCAACCAGCTACAGCTGCACTGAGAATGAACACAACAACAGTAGGAACACGATGGTGAGTCCACAGCGTTTGAAAAGCTTTCTGAACATACTCCTCATCATTCATTCATTCATCATTCATTCATTCATTCATTCCTTTATTTATTTGGCAAGGCAACCAAGGTGCATTTATAAAGCACATTTCATACACAAAGGCATTTCAAAGTGCTTTATAAGCAATAAAAGCATTTAAACAGCTAATAGAAGTTAAAAAGATGAAAGCACAGAGCAATAAATGGAGAAGGAAAGTGCAGCACTGAAATGCAGGATGCAAGGAGTTAATATCCAGTTTTAAGCGTGGTTAGAAAAATCTTCAGTCTGTTTGTTCTGGCTCTCTGTAGCTTTGTGGTCAACATCGTGCGGTGCAGTTTTCCCTGTTTTGAGTGCACACAAATCAGACTGAACTGTCCCACTATAAATGGGAATAATATGTACTGTATTGTTCAAACATGAAAACAGGTGTTTTAATTAATTACAGACGTCAACCTTCATGACTGTACATACCAAATAGACTTTTTTAACATAGTTATGGTTATTACAAGCAGACTGCCTTGTTTCCATGCCTTGTTCATCTCTCAGTGGACATGAATTTGAAGTTCAAATGAAATTGTCTTAATATCTTAACTTCAATAAGAAAAATACATATCTGTCAACCTCCTGCCAGTCAGCTCTAGAGATCTTATAAAACGACTGCCGTGGCCATTAACTGCTGCTTTATTTTTATTAAAAAAGGGATACAAAATACATATGTATCATTCAAATACCAAATAGTCAGTCTATATTTAAATATGGTGCACAATAAAACTGTTCTGTACAGTGCAAACAATTTAATAAAAATAATGAATGAACGAATGAATAAACACTTGAAAAACTTTCTATACTCAAATATGAGGAATTTCAACCATTGCTTTTAAGGAATGACTATTGTGGTTAGAAAGCCTCCTCTTAAAGCCCATCTACAACAAAAGGAGTACATTTAAAATGATGCAAAAATTTATTTTTTTAATTTAATGCTAAAGCACAGCAGGGACATCAAACATAGTCTTCCATCACCATTTTGCTTGGTAGAGAATTCTTAAACAGAACAAGCAGTCCTCCAGCTCAACAGTGTTAGAGACATTCAGCCACAGGCACTTCAGATGAAGACTGGATAAAAAAACCTTCAGCTCTTTAGTGATTGCAGCCCATGTTCATGCTTAACCATTTGACAGCTGTCAAGATCGCTTGAAAAATGAGATGTCAGGGGTGCTGGTGATGTTGGCAAATACAGTAATATAAATTATATAAAAAGACAAACATTTTACACAGCAAACACATAAGTCATGTTAAATCTGCTCAGGAATGACAGAACCCTTATACATTTTTTCTGTACCAAATTTATGCCAATTATTCTCTGACTGACCCATGAAATCAATGCCTGGCTTAAACATGCAGCTTTAAATGCTGTTGTACATTAATGGGCTGATCAATATTTCCATGCAAACATAACAGCGTGGATGTTCTGCCTGTTAACAGCAGCAAATCCCATGTAATGTTATCAGCGCTCTACCACATACATTACATATTGGTCTGTAGCACCTTCAACAAGCAATTCACCTCCACTGTGCTTTAGACTGCAAAATGCTGGGTTACCCTGCTAATTTCTCTAAAAATATATACCATAGTTTATATTCTGCCTATTACAGGTCTTTCATGCCAAGTGAAAATAATGAAAGACCAGGGATCCCTGGACCAGCTGAAGCCCTGTGATTCAGCGATGCTGCTCTCGAGATTACTGTGGGTTAGTCCATGTTGATACTCTCTCACTCACAGTATCAATGCCTCATTCTAACGACTTTTAAAAGTTTTATAAAGCTCAACAAGTGAGCTAAGAGGGACTCGTATCCTTTTTATCCAGCGGACCTCTAGAAACTGCAGAGCTTTGTTCCCCCACGCAGAAAACATCTGGCCAATTGTCCCTGTTTTGAGTGCTCACAATTTAGACTGAACTGTGCTATAAATAGGAATAATATGCACTGTGTTGTTCAAACACGAACACAGGGGTTTTAATTAATTACAGATGTCAACCTTCATGACATGAGTGCATACCAAATAGACATTTTAAATATAGTTATGGTTATTACAAGCAAATTGCTTTGTTTCCATTATATCCTGGTGGACATGAATGTGAAGTTTAAATGAAAATGTCTAAATAACTAAACATCACCAAAAAAAATAGGTTTCTGTTATATTCTATTCAACCTCTTGCCAGTCAACTCTACAGATACAGAATTTGGCCATGAGACGCTGCTTAAGTCTTATAAAATTTGCAAAAGTGTCATATAATGTTTTTTTTAGCCTCATCCAAGTCAAACACCTGCAATACCTACATTAACGCTAAACTTAAAAAATTACATATCGACATATCAGATATGCACAGAATTTACAAAACTTCAGAAATTTACTTTTTAATGTAGAGTAGAACACATACTAGTGGTATGTGGACACATAATGAATCAGTAATCTAACAGACATGAGAATTAGTGGATAAGCATTTTATCTTTGTCATTTTTTTCTTTTTGACTCTGAACGAAATTCAGTTAATACTTTATCTTAAAATAACAGCTCTATGTATGACAAGCAACATACACTTTAGCCAGAGAGAATTGTTGTATCAATTATCTTCACGTAAACCACAAGAAATTTAAAGTTAAATGTGAATTGTCCCATATTCTCATTAATATTAACCACTCACATTTTCAACTGGACATAAACATTGATGTTTATGGCAAGAATACTGAATTTATTACAACACAGACTATTGGCTTGTTACACCTGTATACTTACATAAAGTCATTGGGGGTGCATGTTTATATCAGGCTTAAACACTCACTACTAATTTCAAGAGGTCCATGAGGTAGGAGAATCCAAAGTACATAATTACAGTATGTCTTCTTACACAAAGTTGCTTTAAAAATGTGTTTTACGCATTGGAAAACTGTGTTAATTATACATTAGACAGTCACATTCCTGCTACAAAGGTTTCAGAATTTTGACCCAACTACAGTGTGTGCTGCTCATTATAAGCACTACTAATATAGTGGCAGTGCTCAATGTTAACTCTGTTGTGAGGGTGTAGTGTCAGAGCCAAGCCAACACACAGGAGGTTACAGAGAAGATGGGGATGTAAATTAACTTACTTGCATTCTGTTCTTTTAAGAGAGAATTTTTGCAAAATACGAGAACAAGTACAGCAAACCTTTGGCAGGGTCAGATTTAAGGTGGCAGAGAGAGAAGGGATGCTAATTTGGTTCAGAACCTTTCCACTTGCTTGTGTTACCTCTATTGACATGTCACTCAGTTTACACAAAAAATGCTAGATATATGCTGAAATATTCAAATATAATTTAAATAGGATTGTTTTAATTTGACTTTGAGTGAGGTTTATGCTGACAAAGGTTGACTGATTAATTTGTATGGGTTTTAGATTTGTATTCATTATCTACTCTTGAACTAAATCCGAATACCATGTACAGTTCACTGATTTACAGAGGTGGCTCCTCAAAATAAATCATTAACATTTTCATGCTAGGATGAATATGTTGTACATACTGTATCTTTAACTTGTTTTCTTTATACTCTAAGCTTGTCTAATTGATGATGTGTTTTTTTTATTTTGGTCAGGCATTAAGAAGAAGTCGAAAGTGCCCGGTGTCATGATAACGCAGTTTATGGAGGAACTTCCTGAGGGAATGACAACCCCGGATTTCACCCGAAAACCCATTGCACTGACTATTCAAGAGGGTAAGTCTTTATTTCTCACAGTGATGGACCCAAGTGAATCTTAAATAAATAATATTGATATTTTTTAATCTCCTGTTGCAATAACTGAACGTGTGCCGGACAGTACAAAATACCTTAACCCTACATCACAAATGGCAATAAGCAACATGTAGACTTAGGAGGGATGAACAGCCATCCCTATCACATTCAGTAATTTGAGAAGTTATTTAGGAAGAATTAACAGAATCCTTAGCCTTTCACATATGACAGAAGCAAAAAGGAATGTAATGTGTGGTAAAGCCTTGGAAATGTTACCTAGTATATTATTGGGGCGAACATTTTAACACTAATCAGTTTATGATGAAATGACTCTCCTTGACTAGAGCTGAATCTTGTGCAGTTACATATAAAACAAAGTAACACACAGTGGAAAACATACCTACAAATGATGTTAAACAGCTTATTACTCTTATGTACCAAATGGAACAATCCACATTAAAATGTTTGTTCAATCAAGTCAATACCATTTGAAAATGGGCCATATGTCTGCACCATAGCCACCTTAAGGAACATTTCATTTTATCCCTATTCCAGGTAAACTTGCAGTCTTTAAAGCCATAGTTGTGGGCACCCCAACACCAACTGTAACATGGAGCAGAGCAAATGGAGAAATACATTTTCACCCTGATGTGTGCCAGCAGAAGTACGATGAGGCATCTTGTGAACATACCATTGAGGTATGTTTTACATGTAGTAGTTGAAGTATAAATGATAATGGTTTGCAAACAAACAAACCCTAAAGGCATGGTCACATTACGTTTCCGGAAAAAGAAACTGATGGCACGTTTCTGATGCAGGTAATAAATAAACACTGATCTGAGTGATCACAGGTCTTAAACGATGTGTAAGAACAATGCTACAATTGTGACAATGTACTAAATGTAGTGATAAGACACGGTAGAATATTACCTTGTGTCTCTAATGGATGAGGACATCCATTAGGTCAAAGACAAACAAAACCTGACCTGCGTAACAGAAAATGCACACTTTTTGCTGGAATAAGTATTCGTAACATGTCCATGCCTTAAGACTCAAACTGCTTTGACTGATAATAAAAATGTCATTAACTGTGTGTTTGCCTTTCATTAGTTTCCTAAGGTTGCTCCAGAGGATGCTGACACCTACAAGTGTTTTGCAACAAATGAATATGGAAGGGCTGTTTGCACCGTTGTCTTGAATGTTATTGAGGGTAGGATCAGAGTATTCATTGAATTGCTATGTCCCTCAAGGGTATAAGATAACAGCTACATTATACAGTATCTCACAAGAGTGAGTACACCCCTCACATTTTTGTAAATATTTGATTATATCTTGTCACATGACAACACTGAAGAAATGACAATTTGCTACAATCTAAAGTAGTGAGTGTACAACTTGTGTAACAGTGTAAATTTGCTGTCCCCTCAAAATAAAATATCACGCAGCCATTAATGTGTTGACCGCTGGCAACAAAAGTGAGTGCACCCCCAAGTAAAAATGTCCAAATTGGGCCCAGTTGGCCATTTTCCCTCCCCAGTGTCATGTGATTCGTTAGTGTTACAAGGTCTGAGGTGTGAATGGGGAGCAGGTGTGTTAAATTTGGTGTTATCGCTCTCACACTCCCTTATACTGGTCACTGGAAGTTCAACATGGCACCTCATGCCAAAGAACTCTCTGAAGATCTGAAAAAAGACTTGCTGTTCTACATAAAGATGACCTGGGCTATAAAAAGATTGCCAAGGCCTGAAACTGAGCTGCAGCACGGTGGCCAACATCATACAGCGGTTCAACAGGACAGGTTCCCCTCAGAACAGGCTTTGCCATGATCGACCAAAGAAGGTACACATACTCAGCATCATATCCAGAGCTTGTCTAGATGTATGAGTTCTGTCAGCATTGCTGCAGAGGTTGAAAGATTGGAGGGTCGGCTTGTTAGTGCTCAGACCATATGCTACATACACTGCTTATTACTGGAACCATGTCCTGTGGTCTGATGAGACCAAGATAAACTCATCTGCATGAGTGTTGCCAGCACTGGGGAGCTACAGTTCATTGAGGGAACCATGAATGCTAAGATGTACTGTGACATACTGAAGCAGAGCATGATCCCCTCTCTTCAGAGACTGGGCCAGAGAGGAATATTCCAACATGATAATGACCCCAAACATGCTTCCAAGATGACCACTGCCTTGATAAAGAAGCTGAGAGTAAAGGTGATGGACTGACCAAGCATGTCTCCAGACATAAACCCTATTAAGCATCTGTAGTTCATCCCCATATGGAAGGTGGATTACCGTAAGGTCTCTAACATCCACAAGCTCTGTGATGTCGTCATGGAGGAGTGGAAGAGGACTCCAGTGGCAACCTGTGAAGTTCTGGTGAACTTCATGCCCAATCAGGTTGAGGCAGTGCTGGAAAATAATGATGACCACACAAAACATTTACCCTTTGGGCCCAATTTGGGCATTTTCACTTAGGGGTGTACTCACTTTTGTTGCCAGCGGTTTAGACATTATGTGATGTGATATTTTGAGGGGACAGCAAATTTACACTGTTATACAAGCTGTGCACTCACTACTTTATATTGTAGCAAAGTTTAATTTCTATAGTGTTGAATCATGAAAAGATACAATCAAATATTTACAAAAAAGGGAGGGGTGTACTCAATTTTATTAGATACTCTATATACTCAACACTTATATTGAATTGTGACTAGCGGGTATTGAAAATGAAGGTGATTGTTTCTTTACAGTTGGATTCTCTAAGAGTAAAGAACTTCAAAAGACACACGCAGAAGGTGAGGTTTTATATACGGTTTTATACTTTTTATTTTTAGCAATTTTTAGTTTCACCAAGGCTCGCCATTTTAAAGCCAAAGTTATCACTAAAAGAGAGCTTATACACTGTCCTTGCCCCTGTCAGACACAAATAGCACTCAATAGCAGACAAACTAGCACTGCAATTAAAAACACATTTATCACATTTTTACAAGACACGTTTAGGGAATTGGGCAACCAGCTGTGTACAAAGATGAATAAAGGTTAATGGTCTTCATCTAAGCTATCAATTCTTGGAATTATGCAGCAGCTCAGTTTCTCTGTGCTACTACCTAGCCCATATATTTTCATATCAATATGACATTTTATTCATTAATTGGAATTATTGGGAAAAATCTGCCTGTCGTGGTGCATCTGTCACATCAGCGTAGTGACACTGTGTGCTGACACTTGGCACATTAATGGCTCTCTTAGAAATTGAATAGAAAAATGCAACCACATTCATGTTCATGTTAGGCTGTATTAACCCAACACAAAGTGCTCAGGTTCATCAACCTGGATGGTTTGTGATCGATTGCCTTCATTTTTGTTATAGTTTCCTTTTGCCAAAAAATATCAACAGGGACTTCAGAGATACGAGAGCTCAAGTCAGCTATCTCAGGTTTATCTAGCCTGAATATTGTTAAGGAGAAAACTTAACGTATTGTAACGCAATTAGAGAGGACTGAACACTCGCCTCTCTCAGCCATTAAGCTGAAAACCCAGATTTTCTTTAATTGAAGGAAAACTATTCTTATGGAGCTTTAATCAAAGTATACTGTCAATACAGGTAAATGGAACATTCTCTTTTTTAATACTATTGTAAAAAAACAAAGCATGACATATACAATCAGTGATGGACTGCTTTTCCTTATGATTCCCCAGATCCAGTAGACTTCAGAAAAAAACTTAAAAAACGGTGAGTGAAATATTGTAAACATGCAGCTGTTTGTTTGTCAAAAATAAAATGTTATGGTATTTTTTTATGATGGTGATTCTTACAGTGATTTTTCTATGACAGTATAAGAGCAAAACACATTGGTAGGAGCTTAATGAAAATTCTCACTCTACAGTAATCCTGATGGAACTCGTGAGGAAAAGCCAATGGAGCCAGAGGAGAAGGTCTGGGAAATCCTCCTTAGTGCAGACAAGAAAGACTACGAGCGTATCTGTGCTGAATACAATATCACAGATTTCCGCGGTATGCTGAAGAAACTCAGTGAATTGAAGAGAGAGAGAGAGGAAGAGATTGCAGAGGTATGTGGCCTTTTGAGTCTTCTTAAATTCTAGCGTAACCATCACTTTATTTCACTTGTTTTTGTTTTAGTAGCCTATTTGTTAGTTTATGGTGTCCATCTTATACTCACTAAATATTTTTCCAATTTCATGTTTTTACTTCTGCTATAGTTTGTTACACATATCAGTAAACTGAAACCTATTGAGGTCACTGATGATGACTGTGCAACAATTGAGTTGGACATGGACCTGAAAGATCCTAGCAGCAAAATTTTCCTGTACAAGGTGAGGCACAAACTACTTACTCCAGTATCATCTTGCATTTTATTCTGTATCTGTTATCAAAACGGTAACATGTCCCTAAATTCTGCAGGATGGCGTCATGGTTCCATTCACGAAAGAAGCAGCTGACGACATGAAGCATAATTTGAAGCAAGTTGGCAAAAAATACATATTCACAATTAAAAAACTAGGTTCAGAAGATGCAGGACTCTACTCAGTGGATGTCGAGGGTGTCAATGTTTTCTCCACAGATTTTAAAGGTATGTCTATAATCAATTGATTAGGATTAGATTAGGTTTAAGTAAGTGCAATTACTTTCCAAGGATTACTGATATACTGTTGCTCACAGTAAAGATTTTAAAATTATATTGTGACTGTGATTAAATGCACAGGATGAGATAGCCTATCACCAGTGACCTGATATAATTTAAGTAGTTTAGAAAATCGATGGAAGTGACTGAATTAAATAGTCACTCTCTGCTTCCTTTTAATTTTTGGTGTCTTTCTGCAGTACCTGAAGTTGACTTTGCTGTCAAAATACAGGAGGTTAAGGCAGAAGAAAGAGAGGACGCCCTCTTTCAGTGTGTCCTGACTGCACCACTGAATGAGATCAAATGGTTTGGCAAATCCGCTCCGCTGTCAAATAGCGAGAAACATGAAATCACTGTGTCTGAAGATAAGCTTATCCACAAGTTGATTGTGCGGGACTGTATGCCTTTGGACGCCGGTATATATGCTGCTGTGGCAGGAATCAAATCCTGCAATGCCTGGCTTGTAGTTGAAGGTGAGAAAATGATCGTCTTTCTACCTTTCTTTCTTCTTTTTTTTTTTTTTTACATTAGGGAGTCTCATCATGCAAATTATGGCGGCATGCTTAAGTATTAAACATCTTGCAGATACATTCTTCTGACACCAAATCATTGTCAAATTCCAAATTTAAAAGTGACCTAAACACTCTAAATACATTTTGCATATAATCTTTTACAGCTGACAAAGATCCTGCCAACAAGGGCAAGAAGGCAGCTCGCAAATCTACTATGGCTGGAGGTGGTAACGACGAAGATCTGTTAAAAATAGCTAAGGAACAGCAGGAAAAATATCAGAAAGAAATGGAAGAAAAAATGGAAATTGCCAAGAAGGCACAAGCAGAGAAAGAAGCTGCAGAGGCAGCTGCCCGAGTAGAGGCTGAAGCAGCTAAAAAGGCAGCGGCTGAAGCTAAGGCTAAGGCAAAGGCTGAAGCTAAGGCTGCTGCAAGGTCAAAGAGAGCAGCAGCTGGCAAAGAAGGAGCTGCAAGAAAAGCTAAGAAAAAAGAAGCTGGTGCTGCAGGCTCTGCTGCAGATGGTGCTGGAGACGCTGGAGGTGCTGGTGGTGCTGGTGGTGCAGGCGGGGAAGGAACTGATGGTGGCAAAGGTGCAGGTAAAGGCAGCGGAGCTGGTGCAGGGGGTGAAGGTGGAATAGAAGATGGAAGTGGAGCTGGAGGCGGTGGAGGTTTGGGAGAAGATTTTGAGGGAGAAGATGATTTCGATTCACTTGAAGATTCTGATGAAGAATTTAAGGGAGAAGGAAATGGAGAAGGAGGAGAAGGAGATGGAGAAGGAGGTGAAGGAGGAGGGAAACGCAAGAAACGTGTAAGACATGGCCCACTTGTTCCAGATACAGTAATAGGTAAGGAACTAATTCATTATGCAATGTTGAAAGATTTGATGATCTCCTAAATGCTTATTAGAATGCAAAAAAATATAAACATCTCTTATTATTATATTATATTATTATTAATAGCAGTAACAATAGAAGGTATTTGCATTTTGTTGTTGTTAATGTTGTTCTGTTTTGATATTAATATCTTCTTAATTTCATTTGTCTACATTTACCATTATTTTGATGTTTATTATGTATTTTTGTTTGTCTTTTCAATGAACTTTCAGATTTGTTATGAAAGTCTATCCAATCAATCAAAGAACAATACTTTTATAAATAATTTTTAAAACATTTTCATCATTAGGTCAACATTAATATGATGATAGTAAATTATTACATTTAAATATGCGTAACATTCTGTATAAAGTTGCTATTTATGATCACTAATAGGAGATAGTAATGATGAGGAATCCACAAATCAACAAGGCGAAAAATCTGGGACAAAAGGAAAACGTCCAAAAAAGAAAAATGTGACGGTTGAAGAAGCTGTTGTTGGTAAGAGAAGGTTGAATGCTATAGACAATTTTACTCACTAGTAAAGTCATTTGGGAATGAAAATGACTTTGACTGTAGGAAAAATTAAACATTTCTAACTCAGATGGAGCTGCATTAACAACAGATGTATATAACACTGACCGAATTAACGGGCAGACCTTGACACAAAGCTCTTCACTGCTTAGCTTTGCCTATTAGCCAAGACAATTGGAGAAAATGTCCATGAGACTCAGATGACTAAAGATATTTCAGAAAGGTTTTGTCAAGCCTCAGTGACAAAACCTGCTTTATCTTGGATGGATATGGTTATAGTATTAGTGATGTGCGGATCGATACTAAAGCATCTAAAGATACCAACGTTTCCTGCTCTTGGATCAATAACAATACAATACTCATAAAAGGATCGATATCTAAACACAGTCATTTGGAGTGAGTGTGAGTTTTATCATAAGGAACTACTTCTCCTTCCGCCTGTCAAAGTCATGCTTGTGCTACGGCTCTGTGACAGAGCGTTTTGGAAGGGAGCCACTGCAGCCCTTCATATTTCCCGCTATTGAATACTGACTATGGCTGACTAAAAAAGCAGTCACGTCTGTCTGTATTTTAGCTGTGAAGGTAATAATGTAATGACGCTGACAGTAAAATACTTTGGCAACACTGTAAACTTCGCTAAACACCTGAGATTAAGTCGAAATAATATGACAATGTTATGAAGCAGCAGTTCTGAGAAGGATATATTTATTATAATTATAGAATATGACAGTAGGTTGATGTCTTATCACTATGCAGCTATTATTTGGAATTTGTAAACCTACAGCCTACTCTTTATTTCCCTCATAAATACAGAAACGGGAGGGGGGAGGTCACATTAAACTAGAAATAAAATATGTAAAAAGTATTGGTATCGGCAATACTAGTCTCTGGGCACCTCACAATTCGATTACGATTCATAGGGCTGTGATTTGATTATAAAATGATTAATGTTACATTAAAATCCAAAAGAAACCAAGGTTTTTAGTCTGGCTGCTTTCCCTCCCGACACTCCTTGGCGGAAACCATTAAAACATGAAAAACTCATTTAAATACTCCCACCTCCATTGTCTTTGCACCTGTTGTCATCTACGCAATAATTCTTAGTAAATCACCCATAAGAGGTACTAAAATTGCACGAACAACATTTTAGAATGCACGTGCAATTAGTACTCTTTATCTGGGATGTTAGTAAATTGTGCCCTATGTGTACAGGACAGAGCTGTACACCAGTTTAGTCTAAGCTTGTACCAGATGTTCTCAACCCTTGGCTAGTAGGTTGGTTAGTAACGACATGCAGCTGATAATTAATATTACTTTGTCACTAATTTAGCTAACGTTAAATAAATAAATAAATATTTTTAGCAGCTGTCATGGGACCCAAGAACACTTTACACATAGTTACAGTGACAGAACAACAAAAAGTCATTCAGAATTGAATGCCTTGGTAAAGAGCTGGGTTTTTAGTAGAATTTTGAAAGTGTCAGACAGGAAGCATTTCGAGTCTGCCAAGTGTCAAGTGTTAGCATGCTCACAGTGTGCAAGTTAAGATCATTACTTGCGCACTGATATTAATGATTGTGTGACGTCTGAGTAGGGTGGTTATTCATTCCACAGCAGCGGTGTGCCAAATACATGCTGTTGTGTGCGCTCCACAGACGTCCGGGTGTGAGTTCCGCATCTTGCGTTCCGTCAACATTGTTATCAATTAGCATTTAAATAATCGATTTATAGACATTTGTTAATTGTTTTATAATCTTCCATGTCCGCATCGCGATGCATCTAAAAATCGATTATTTCTCCCACCCCTACTGGGTATTACTTGGTAGTGGATCGTAAAGGAATTAAGTGGTATCGCACATCACTATATAACATAGGTTGAGAACTCTACAGATTTAGAGTCTACATGTAAAAAGAACAGCACAGTTTGTGTCCAGGGATGATTAATTCCTCACACGGGCTTCAGCCGAATAATAAATGAAAACGCTGGCTTTATAAGAATTAACTTGTTAACTATCTGGTAATTTAATAGCCAATACTGAATAATAAAACATAATTTTATATGTCTGTATATTGTTATGTTTGTTTGTGTGCCTCTTCTGAGAAACAGAAAGTAGTGTAGCATGTATATGCTATGCTAAATTCTGGATTCTCCTTCTCTAATCCTTGACTTATTTTTACTTATAGTTGTGTTTTGTGCATAATGTTTGTGCTTTCATGTTTGTTAGACGTTTGTCTTTCTGCTCTTCTATAAATACCTTGTTTACATACAACAAGGTTTACTGATGTGTGTTTGTTATTTTAGAGGGTAGAAAAATGGAAAAGGTGATTTATCAATATGTATTACGAATATAAAGGGTGTCTGTTCATAACATATTTTGATGTTTAATTTCTGTTACCCAAATGGAAACAGTTATTTCAGAATGAATAATTAATGGACTCCCATCCATTTTGCCGAATACTACTAAAACTGTCAGCGCTATTGTCACTGGTATTCAAGTATCAGCACTTTTGTCACTGGTATTACTCTAATAAAATTCTTTACAATGTCTAATTAAGTAAGACTTTCTGCCAAAAGAAAAACAATTTACAATGTTTTTAACCAAAGTCAAGTCACTTCACAATGCCACCATTATAATCTTAAATCACAAGTTGGATTTCACCTTTTCCAGCACCCTCTTCTTCTACATTGAAGTTTATGTTTGGTTTTTCTGTTGTTGCTGCTGATCTTGTTTTCATATTCCATGTTGACATTTTAATTGTTATTGTTACTGTTTTCATTAATGTTATTTGTAAGGCATACCCAACAGCAAATGAGAAACATTGGATTGATGGTAATTACGATGATATCCTCTAAAACTGAAAAGCAAAAAACTCAGAAGCGAGTGGTGCCAGTGGTGAAAATGGCACCGGGCCAACAGCAGGCAGTGATGAATCTGCTGAAAGTGGTGAGGCTGCAGACGGCGGTGAGCCAGCAGCAGCTGGCAAGCATTCAGGCTGTGCACAGCAAGGCCCACTGATCGTGGATACAGTTAGTGGTAAGATTACTGGTGCTGCATTAACTGCTGCATGGGAAGCACTGTCACTGAACAAAGCCATTTCATGAGCAGATGACTTTTCCAGTGATTTGAGGGTTAACAAATACTACATTTGATCTCTAATTGGTTAAATAGCCTTTTAGATTGATCAGAAAGATCAACAAGAGTGGATTTAACCCTGAGAGTGCTTTTAAGATTTTATGCACTAATTGTTTTTGTCTATTACATTATAATCATTTCTTCAGTTGCCATAACAGTGAAATGGATCAAAACATACTTAATTTGTATGTTTTGCATACAGTAGAACAGCATTGGTTATACAATTCTATTTTTGTGACAGGTTGGATATCAGCAGGCAATTTATTGTTTAATATTCATGTCCTGCATCTATCATGTATTGTTTTGGCAGACTGGTATGTGTGTGTGTGTGTGTGTGAGTAAGAGAGAGAGAGCGAGCAATGTTTAAATGCCCCTGTGCTCCATGTTAACAATCATGCTTGCCTTTTAAAATATTAAGTCAGGATGAGTCGGTGCATTGAGGTTAATAATTTATGAAAACAACTACAGCCGATTGTCTTCTTGATAAAACAACTTCAACACTTGTGTGCAGACACACTCTTGCTGTATATAATTTGAAGATCGAAGACAACCCAAGTGGACTTTGGAGGATGTTGCTGATCTAAATCAATTTCTGGACACTGAAGACTGAATTCAGATCAAACAAAATGCTCACTTCTTACGCTGATCAAGGAACTGTCAAATCTTGAGTGGGAAATTTTGTTATATATACACACAAGTGTGTCTTTCTTTCAAGAGTAACTAAATAAAGAGGCAAATGAAAGCCTTGGTGATGACACTCTTATAATCTGTGCCAAGATTTCAAATCTGCAAACTTTCAAGTTGAAGAAGGCGCTCCCAAACAAGACAATCAAGACACACATTAACCAAGAAGACATCTTCATCAAGTTTCAAATAAATGCAAAATGCTCTCTTCTTACATCCCTTATAAACAAAGATTAGATAGTTTCTTTAAATATTTAAGATTAAATCTGCATTTTAACTTGTATTTTATCAAACGTCAGAAAATACAAGATACCAACAGAAATGCAGAAAGAACATTTGTTATGTTTGACTGTGAAAGTGAGGTAAGTGTATAGACATCCACACACGGATGTATAAATTCATTATAAAATTGTACATCCACAATTACAAAAACCTGAAACAACTAAACAACAACTTGTATGCAGATGACAGCTGTGGGATGTGCACATTGACTAACTTATTGGTTGATAAATCCTCAGACCCAGGAGTTCACTTTCATGCTGGGCTTTCTGATTGCAAAGCCATTATTGGAGAAGCAGCAGAGCTGGAGTGTAAACTGAGCAATGAAGACTGTAAGGGAATATGGTACAAAGATGGAGAGGAGGTAAGCCCAGGGTCTAACTGGTCATTAAGTAGCATATATGCTTTGATGTTAGAGCAATAATATAGCCATTTATTAGAGCCTGAGATGAGACTATTTATATTTCTTGTGTAACAGCAATAAGTTTTTCTTTTTCCAGATTCAATCATCTGAGGGCATAACCATTTCACAAGAAGGAAGTTTCCACAAGCTGAAAATTCACAAAGTCACAGAGGAATTTGCTGGAAAATATAAATTTGAAGCAGATGGACGGAAGACCGAGGCCTTGATTGTTGTTGAAGGTAAAACATTTTCCTTACAGAAATTACTTACTTGCATAAAGAAGGTTGTATCGTTCATCAGAAGGTGCCTTTAAGTCATAGTCATGATGAAAATGGATTTTTTGAGTAAAGTTTATCTAAACTACATAACTAGATAGCATGGTTAATATATCTGTTTTGTGTTACCAATCATTACAGATCCACCCAGATTTGATACTGAAGAACTGCAAGTATTTAAAACTCCCGTAATTGTGAAAAAGGGACACAAAGCTTCCTTCAAATTACCTTATATTGGACGGGAACCTATCAAAATTCAGTGGTACCTTGAGGGTGAAGAGCTTTCGGATGAAGGAAATATCAAGTTAGATCACTCAGATGGTTACACCAGTCTGCTTCTAACCAAGCTGCAGCGCAAAGACAGTGGTGAGGTCAAGCTAAAACTCAAAAATGAGTTTGGCACTATTGAGGCCTTCAGCCAGCTTGTTGTAATGGGTATGTATCCACAGATTTCTTTTACAGTATTTTGTATGTACTTATACAGTAAGTAGCCTACAAATTACCAGTCTAACTCACCTTGTTACACTTAAGGTAACAAGTTCAGCACAGATTAATATTTTATATGCTACATTTGTTTTTGACAGATAAACCCACTCCTCCAATGGGACCTCTGGAGATTATTGAAGCCTCCTCCTCTGTAATTGATTTCAAGTGGAGGCCCCCAAAAGACAGCGGTGGCTGCAAGATAGACAACTATATCCTTGAACGACAACAAGTTGGCCGCAACACCTGGAAAAAGGTAGGGCCTATTGGTCCAGAGCCTAAATATAGAGACAGTGATGTAGACCATGGCAGGAGGTACTGCTATCGCATCAGAGTGGAGACTGAAATGGGACTCAGTGAGCTGATGGAAACAGAGGATATTCAAGCTGGTACAAAAGGTAAACTCAGAAATATTATGAAACCGTGTTATCCTTGAAATACCACATTTTAGTAAAGGCCAGTCACACCAGCCTTTAAAACTGTGAAATTTCACAGCAAAATGAATTAAAATGGAATCGCTGCAATAGGTAGAAAATCGACACAGATCTCTCGCATCTATTTAAAATTTGGTGAACACGCAAATGTGCCCATTTATCAACAGCAAATCATCATGAGAGTGATGACCTTTAAAAGAAATGGTGAAGTGGTGCGTCCAAAATGGAGAGGGTTATTTTAGCTTTTCAAACTGCAGCTGCACTATCCAGTTTGATTTAACCTTTTCTGTCTGCTTTTATACTGCTCCACAAGAGGCAGGACTGTCAGACAGTTGTGTCCCCTAATAACGGTTCATTAAATAAAATGATGTGCAATCTTCAGAACTAAATCCCTGGGGGAAGTAATCTCTGCAGTACAGGAAAAATAATATAGTTATTAATAATATTGATGCCTGTACCATCAACTATTTTATTAAATTGATGAATGTACAATGAATGTTGTGCCAATTTCTGATGTGACCGGGCCTTCAATCTTTAGAACAAACCTTTGTAATTCAAACATTATGATCAATTCTCCCGCAATAAAAAATAATTATCTTTTTAGACATTTACACATCCCAATCTTTTGTGTATACAGCATACCCTGGACCTCCATCAGCACCAAAGGTCGTCAGTGCCTTCAAGGACTGCATCAACCTCTCTTGGTCTCCTCCAGCTAATACTGGAGGAACCAATATTCTGGGATACAACCTTGAGAAACGCAAGAAAGGCAGCAACCTGTGGGGCCCAGTCAACCCACCTGATGAAATGATCAAAAGTTACTCTATAATTCATTTATTATTTTTGTTTGATCATGCTATGACATATACCAACACAATGGTGAAGATCTATTGAATGCTGTAATTCCTACATTGCATATGTTGTTTTTCCCATACAGCTAAGGGATTTGGAGTTAAAGATGTGGTTGAGGGGATGGAGTATGAATTCCGTGTGTCAGCAATCAATAACTCTGGAGCGGGTGAATTCAGTTCACCGTCTGAGTTTGTGTTTGCCAGAGACCCTAAAAGTAGGTGGACATTAAGAAATGTTATCGATATGTCATATAGCCTACACATTGCAGTACTGATTGCGAATCATGTGTTGCAGAGCCTCCTGGTAAAGTCATTGACTTCAAAGTGACTGATTCCACCTACACAACTCTGTCCCTGTCTTGGACTAAACCCAAGGACATAGAGGGGGTTGAGGATGAAGCCAAAGGATATTTTGTGGAGATCAGACCTGCAGAAAGCACAGAATGGGATCGCTGCAATTCAAATGCAATTACCATGAATTCCTATACTGTGAAAGGCATGAAGTCAATGGCCATGTACTGGGTGAGAGTCATTGCTACAAATGATGGAGGAGAGGGAGAGCCACAGGAACTGGATAATTACATCCTTGCTATGCCCCCTCCAGGTAAGACAATTCCCTTCAAGGGTACTTGTGTCAAATATTTATATTTCATATTGCGATAATAGGGACTCCACTGTAACACTAACTAACAGTTAAAGACTAAAGAAATGTATTTTCTTGACCATATACATAACAGTTGTACAATCATTGAGTTTAACTCACTGATGAAAATACATCATTTTTAAAACGATGCTGACTTTAGTCAACCTAAAGCAATAAATAGATATCCCACAAACCTAACAAGGAGTTACCATGATCTGTATTTTTAAGGCCTGGTTTAAACAATCAAGATAAATGCAATGATGGCATCTGGGTTTCTTGGTGGACTGTATTCAACACACTGATCTATTTGGCTTCTTGATCCTAACACCAATAGCATAAGATGACATAGCATAAGATTTCCTTTCAGCATTTAGATCAACATTACATTTTCTTTCATTAAGTGACTCAAGTTGAGAATCAACTGTTTCTGAAATCAGGGTACCTGCAAAGAGATGTTTATGCATGGTTTGAAAACCTAATAATCAGCACAAAAGTGTGCACATGGGAACTTTCATTATTTAGTTCAAATGGTTGTCAAATTAGTAACACAAATGATAGCAGCAGTACTGTATTAAAATGTAAAATGTATAAAAAGACAAATCATATTTCTGTAGTTTTTGGTTAGCCGGTTTTCCTTAAAAAACTGTCAACATAAAAATGAACAAGAAAAATGAACTTTTACCCTGCTATTAATCTAGTGAGACCACGATTCACGGATGCCAAAATCAAGACTTTCATGGTGGTGAGAGCAGGAAATTCTGCACGATTCACCATTAACTTTGAGGTAATATGGGAAATAATTATGATGACGTAAATCCCTGACAATGTATTTATAGATCTTCTAACAAAATTATATTCTCATATTCTTTGTAGGCCTCTCCTTGGCCTGAGGTCACCTGGCTGAAAGATGGAGTGCCCGTGACTAAAAAGGTGACCATCAGCAACGCAGAGTGCACATCCCAGCTTCTGATTCCTTCTGCCGAACGCTCAGATACTGGAATCTATACCATCATTGTCAAGAACATTGTCGGCCAAGAAACAATCAGCATTGAAATTAGAGTCACAGGTGAGTTTGGTAAAATACCATACTCCTATTACTTGTGCTATAGAAAAAAAGAAAACACTTTTGTATTTGAACTCCAGATGAGCCTAAGCCACCAGGTCCTGTGGAGATGGACGAAAACGTGCCTGGCACAGTGACCATTTCATGGACCCCATCTCCAGATGAGAAACGTGACGACAGACTGCACTACATGGTGACAAAGCGTGATTCAAGTAAAAGAACATGGCACACTGTTGCAGATCGCATCTTCAACAATAGATTCACAGCCTGCAACATAATGCCAGGCCGTGAATACCAGTTCAGAGTCTATGCAAAGAATGACATGGGGTCCTCCAAACCCTCTGAATCACCAAAGTGGCTGATTTCTGCCAAAAAAGGTATGTAAATGTTTATGACTTTCAGATTCTTCCAAAAGTAAAACAATATCTACTAAGATTGCAAGCAAAGTTGAATTTTCTATGTACTTTCTTTCTTTATGCATCTTTCCTAACAATGATACATTACACAAGACAATGATCTATTATTAATAGCAAAAGAATGATGCCAAGGGCCATGCATGTACTGTGCCAAAGTACAGTATTGTTTGAGTATGCTTTTATGACTTTATTTTATGCAATTTAAAGTTTATATGGAAGTCCACAAAACAGTACATTTTTAATGATGTTTACGGCTATCCACATATTTTGATACTCTTAACCATTTGGCTGTCACATTTTCTATTAGCACTATACTATTTATGTGTTGCTTTGCTGTATCATCACAAAAACAAAAAGGCCTACCAGTAAATTTCCAATGACACTGTACCTGTAGCACCGCCATCAGGCTAATGTTAAAAACATATTCACCTGATAGATGATTACAAATTCTAATTTGATACAATGCATATCTGTTTTCTTCCAGCAAAGTTCACTGTGAACATCCCAGAAACAAAGGCCTGTAATCTAGAGTGTCCTCCCAGGTTCATCGTTCCACTGAAAATGCACGCTGCTCCTCAAGGTTATGAATGCTACATGAGCTGTGCTGTAAAAGGGGATCCAACACCTCATGTGACATGGCTCCGCAACAACATCAGTCTGAATACCAACACCAACTACTACATCTCCAACACCTGTGGAGTCTGTTCTCTGCTCATATTGAGGGTTGGACCTAAAGACACCGGGGAGTACACGATTGTTGCAGAAAACTCTATGGGGAGGGCCGAGTGTTCCACTAAACTGACAGTCAGAGGTAAATGTTTTCCAGAGTGTACCTGTATATCGAAAATGCCGTCACCATGTTCTGCATTGAAATGCATGTTATAAAGTGCTAGTCTTTGAAATCTTAAACTAATAAATTTTGTCTTTTTTCTCCCCAGAATAAATGAACACACTGAAGACGGTCGAATTGCTCTAAAACCCTAAAAGAAACCAAATTGTTGGCACTTAACATAGCAAGCAACAAGTCTGTTTAAATTTAAACTTCAGCAAACCCTGTCAAATGTGAAATTATTCAATACTGCCCGTGATACCCTTTTAGATTGTATTTGTACATCAAGTATTTGATAGACATGGCATTTATTCAAATTTAAATAGGAATACAAATGTTGCTGTAATAAAAATCTAAAACATGTTTTGTTTGTTTTGATTTCAATTTTGCAATCTCAATAAAATGTAAGCTTTAAATGGCCAATCTTGCATATTTTAACTGAAATATGATGAGTGTTATACAGCAAAACTATTTACAGTACAGGACACAGTGTAGCAGTGATTTATTGATTTTAAATGGGCTATTTTAAGGTGTGTCTAAAGCTTCTGCTTGTGTCTTTCAAAAATATTTTAGATGCAGGTTTCTGTTCACGTGTATAGTGACTGGTTGCAATTGTTACTTTTCTGTGATTATGGATTTTCAGACTTTCCCCTTAATTGAAACTGAGATGACAAAAAATACCAACATGAAAAATGTATATGGTACTGAAAAAGGTCTGTAAACTGACTGTTATAGTCTGTTATACATAAGAAAATTTGTGTGGGTTTGGTGTAAATAAACATTTCATACTGCTATTTTGATGTGCAATTTTTAATTAAACCTGCATGTCACTTTTAAAAACTGTGTGTAAACATAAAATACTTCACCAATAATGGTTAGTTTATGGGAGTGTACTTGATAAAAACGCACCAAAAAGTATCCACAGGCAGTCTCCCCGTTGCCTTCCCTTTTACACACTTAGGACTGTTCAATACTTGCTCGCTCGTCAAGCTGATTTCTGAGACTTTGGAGGTGTGGATAGAATAGACAGTGGCTGATGATTTCTTTGATTTGTCACTTTGAATACTGCCCATGACCTTTGATTGGCCGTTTGATCACTGACACAGTCGAAGGCAGGCTGTTACGGGCACTTTTCTAAAATTGCATTACGTCTATATTTTCTTATATTATATTTTTTTCATAGAAATTGAAAATTGCATGCATCATTCACACAAATAGAAAATGTCAATTTTGGTTATGCACAATCTACTTCTGTTAAGGGCATTGTAGAGGCAGTTGTTCCTCACTTCACCTATTTTTTCTCCATATATCTTCATGATTTTACCCCAAAAAAAGGGGTCAGAGACCAATCAAAGGAGGGGAGATATCACTTCTGCCAATTCCATCCCCTCAAAGTCTAAAAAATTAACTTGACGAGACAGCAAGTGTTGCGCAGTTGCGGCTTATGAGTAGTTGCGAGTGTGGAGGAAGAGTGGAGCTTGTGCTTGCGGGACCACATTTGTACATGCGGCACAGAAATGCTCCCTTGCAATGATGGTTTTCCACTTGTATATTCTGTTATATCTATGTTTTAATGTAATATAATTTATATATTACATATATTTATATATTATATATATCATATTTTTTCCAAGCCCTGACAGAGAAAGCAAGTATCAAAATAGAAAACCACTCCATAGAGGTTTATGTGAATAATTTATGCCCAGTCTTCTTGTATTACGTCTCTAAGCATTTTTGTGAGGTCAGACATTTTTCCAAGTTTAGTCACTCAAGAAGAGAGGGTAAACAGTTGCACCCGGGGAAAAACCATGATGAGGGATGACACTTGTCAGTGTTAAATATACAATTCTAAAATTATGTAACCATTATTTGGTTCCATTTCACGCAAACTGAGAGTAAAACTCATAATTGTGGCTCATTAACAGAATGAGGTTTACCTTGTTTTGTTTGTTTTTTGTGTTATATGTCCAGGAGCGTCAGAGTTAATAAGAACATTAATGCAAATGTCAACTTTTTTAGATAGGCTTTCAGCATGAAATTATGGTTCATTAATTCTGACATCTCTAAACATGTTTAATAAACATTTCTTAAACAAATTAATGCAAAAAACCCAAAATATCTGAATGCAACTGGCACTTACCTTTTGCTAAATGTTGAGATGAAGATCAGGCAGTCTACAATTAAGCTAATGGAGAAGCAGCTCAAACCATGGCACTTCTAATGAGACTTTTTAATAAGACCAGTCAAAAGCATCACGCTGCAGCACTCAAGCTGAAATTCTAGTTTTGAGGGAGGGATTAGAAAGTTTCACAGTGGCATTTCCTCTGGTGCCCCTTTCCAAGAACCTATAGGACTTGAGGGCCAAAGTGCACGTCAGTAAACCTATCCTCAAGAACCACAGTGAAAAAGCAGTGGGTCAGATTGCTATGAGTGGCACTGAAAGGCATTATTGCCTCTCAAAGAACCAACAGACAAGAATCAGTTGGAACCCAGCTGGCAACACATAGGAGAGAACAGCAGTTTACTTGAATAGTAAGTACATTTACCAAGTACTGAGCACATTTTTAATATGTTTGGATAATCCAAATCTTTTTCATGAATTCAGAAATGTTTTATTCTATTGGCCTATTCGTGTAAATCTATATTTGTATTAATCTGATGCTTGGATGTTACTGTATATTAACGATAGTGAGATCTCACTGTCACAATACTTAAAAGAAAACTGACATGATATGACTCCAGTACCTCTAAAGTTTAATATGATGAAGAACCAATATGATGAGCAGTAATAATGTTGTCTATAACCAGAATTGTCTTGATGAGAAAAAATACAAATAGGAAAATGTTGAAGAAAGATCAAGATCAGACTAATGGGAACTGATAGTCAAACTGTAGAAACAGACACTTTCTATACAGATTTATTAATGTATTCAAACTAAAATCAATCCAACTATCTAAGAGTTACAGTAAGTTGGCAAGCTGCTATGTAAAATGTTATTTATTACTTTATCACAGTAGATGACAAAGTAAAAGTATATGCTCTGCTACCACATGCTGTTCTAAGATTTAGGACCTGAAGTTATTCATAAATCATTTTACACCCTTGGGACAGCTATTTTCTCTCTCAGGCAAATATAACTTCACAGCAGCACACAGAGTGTGCAAAACTGCTAAATATGCAGGCACTTCATCAACTGACAGAACTCAGTAGAATTAATTTTATTCAAATGTAATATTAATAGTTTAAGTGGCTATCAAATTGTATCCAAGAACAAAATCCTCTAGCCATTAGACTAATTAGATCATAAAAATGAAGGACGATCAACAGAAGCATGGCGAAGACAGAGTGCTAGTTTATATATTCAAGATATAAGACATATATAACATATGCAAAGAAATTATATTCACATATGTCATCTAATCTAATTTAGATTCTACATCTCAAAAGTAATGATGATTAAAATAAATTTATTTCAGTATAAACATATGCTTATGTCATATACCACAATGCTAATGTGACCCCACTGATTAATAATTAAATTACTAAATAATATGAATTTTAGTGTAAACATATAAATGTTTCCCATACTTGTTAAAATTGTTTAAATTTGTCATATATCACTGTTTTGACAAGTAATGAATAAAGCTTACTGCGAAAGCAATAGCAATACAGGCTGGTGCATAGGACCTAATTAATTGCACACACAAGTTAATTATGAATTGATTAAGGTGACTACGGTGATACTTGATATCATCAGAATGACTATGATATAGAACAACTTTTATTTAATGGCAGCTATTAAAAAAAAGGAAAATAGTCAACTTTTAACCACTGACATTTTAACTTCGTTTTGATAATTCAGGGCTTAAAATAAGCAAAACCTAAATACAAAGATTTATGTCTAATGTTACATTTACAGTCAACCCCTCATGCCACTTCCTGAGTCATGATAGATGGTTTTATGAGGTATGTGACCTATTGCCTTTAAAATCAGCCAGATCACTTCCAGGAATCTACAAAGGGAACGTTAAGTATTTTGTGATCCTAGGAATTATTTTTTATTTATAACACAGATAGAGTTACTAACTTGTGAATCCTAACACAATTTGCCTTAAATATATATCATTCACAATGATTATCACTGATATTCCATAATGTGACATCCATCATAATGTCATTTAGCCCACTTTTTGTAACTGGGAGGAGGAATAAATTATGTCCCATTAAATTGTCACTCACTCTCCAAGGATAGACTTTACTTAAAAATGGATTAACATCATCTTGTAAATGTGGGAATACTGCCCTAAGCCACAAGTTAAAACAATGATAAGTGATACCAATTGCACATTCAGGCCATCTGGAAGAGATTAAGTGCATGTCAGACAGATGGGGATTCTCATGGTTACTAACAGTGGTAAAGCCTACACTGAAATTCTAGGATATGTTGGATATTGACATGGCAAAAAATATACAACCCAAGCAACATTCAAAGGGAAGACAGATAAAAATGGAATGTGAGTGGAGTTGCCTAATAAGTGCATTATAATATTTTTGTATTAACAGAGGAGCTGTTGTCTCAAGCAAGATGTTTAAAATACGTAAAGCTAAGGATGAGGAGCCAACTGCTCCAGGGCAGGGTAAGTAACTAGAGTTTGAATGCAACTTCAAGTTACTGCGAATAGCAAAGTATGTGATCAAAAGTAAATATAGTACATATAGCCTTTTTTAACACATATAATGAGCATTAATTCTATGAAAGTTGTCAAACGTGGACAAGTTCTTCATACATTTGTAAATAATGCATATTATCTCAACTAATGACAGTGAAAATTAAAAAGAGGTCAAGGGTGCCTGGAGTTATGATTACCCAATATGTGGAAGAAATACCTGAAAACATGGCCACGCCAGATTTCACTCGGAAACCCATTGCTCTAACTATTCAAGAAGGTAAGGTAAAATACCACCTCTTATCACATTCACCAACTTATATCTTTTTGATTTAAGATAATAACATAACGGAACATTCTTGTTTACATTTACGTAGGAAAATTAGCTATCTTCAGAGCAGTAATTACTGGCACACCAACACCAACGGTAACCTGGGCAAGAAACAATGGAGAAATTGATGAAAGGTACCAAATTGTCTACGATGCAAGTTCCGGTGAACACCAACTACAAGTGAGATCACTGACCATGTCATAATGAATGCTTATTAAAATGACTTTGAATCTAACTGATATAGATCATTAAATCAATACTCATTATCATGTATTGATTGATAGATGCCTGATGTATCGGTGGATCAAGCTGACACCTACAAGTGTTTTGCCAGAAATGAATATGGAAAAGCGGTTGTAACTGCTGTGCTTAATGTTATTGAGGGTCAGTGATTTACATTTATTATATTATACATCAAAACTAATTATTGAGATAAATAACATTATTTTCACTTCACTCTAATTTCTTCTATCATAGTTGGCTATAAAAAGAGCAGAGCCTTGCAGCAAACAAGAACAGGTACACAGCCTCCATTTAATCTATAATAATGCTATGTCACTGAATTAAATTTGTAACCATGCTGCTGTTTTTGTTGTAGCTGTCCGAGAGACACCTGAGGACTTCAAAAAGGCCTTATCTAAGTAAGCAGTAAATTTACTACAATGGGCAAAAGAACATAGCAGTGTTGATTTTTGTTTTGTGTTTTTTTCCGAGCCATGTATGATTATTATTTTGTGCGTTTAATAATATACTTTTCTTCTTGTAGGGTTGAAGTTGAGGCTAAAGAAGAAACAAAACCAGAAATTGATGACAAGTTCTGGGATCTGCTGATGAGCGCAGACAAAAAAGATTACGAGGCCATCTGTGCTCAGTATGGTGTCACAAATTTCCGTTGGATGCTAAAGAAACTTAATGACAAGAAGGTAGAAAGGGAGAAAGAGCAAGAAAAGGTATGTTTCACCTTCATCTAAATGTAAATATAAGGCACCTTCATCACAGCCTAACATCTATAGTAATGTATACATGAATGCTGTAATACAAGAAACACTAAACTCTAAATTTTCAGTGTCAAAAATGTTACCTTTTTTCTAATTACCATAGGTTGTTGAAAGACTATGCAACCTGAAGCCCATTGAAATGAGAGCTGATGGTGGTGCAGAGTTTGAACTTGAAATGTCACTTAAAGACCCAAGCAGCAAAATCTACTTATTCAAGGTGAGATGTTTCATTTTAAATATTTACTTTTTCCTCAATTTAATGAGAATGACTGAATTAAATGAAAGCACTGAAAGTTTTTCATGTATGACTGCATGTGTTCAAACAGGATGGAGTTATGATTCCTTTTGAAGCTGACACAGATGTAAAACATGGACTCAGGCAGGTGGGAAAGAAGTTTGTCTTTAGCATCAATGGTGTTGATGCAGAGGATGCAGGATTATACCAAGTGGAGGTTGATGGGGTTAAGATCTTCTCGACTGAGTTCAAACGTAAGATGAAGCATCAAACTTATCATGTAGACACTTTAACACTTTAACTGTAACATGTACACAGTGCCATACAACAGTCAAAAAGAACTACAGCGAATTCTGTGACAGGAAATGCAAGACACCATGTTGTGTTATAATTGTGCTACTTCATCTAGCTCCCCCTGTAGACTTTTTGGTCAAGCTTCAAGATGTGAAAGCAGAGGAAAGAGAGGACGCTGTGTTTGAGTGTGTTGTCTCACATCCCCTGAAGAAGTTAACTTGGATGGGAAAGAATATCACACTAGAGCAAGGGGATAAATTTGACATCACTGTGTCAGAGGATATGCTGATTCACACATTGGTGGTAAAGGACTGCAAGCTATTGGACAAAGGAATTTATGCCGCTGTGGCTGGAATGAAATCCTGCAGTGCTTGGCTTATAGTGGAAGGTAAAGTGCATATTTGTAATATCCTGTCTTTTCAGACTATTAAACACAACTTTAACAAATATTGAAAATGTTGCTTAAAGTATTAAAATGTTATGGTACTGTGTATTTCTTATTAGCTGACAATGATCCAAACGCACGTGGCAAGAAGAAAGCTCGCAAAACAACCAGGGCAGGTGGAGGTGGAGAAGAACTTTTGAAGATTGCTCAGGAGCAACAGGCGAAGATACAGAAAGAGAGAGATGAGTTGATTGCAAAGGCAAAGGCTGAGGCAGAAAGAGCAGCAGCTGCTGCAGCTGCAGCAGCCGCTGCAGCTGCAGCTGAGAAAGCAGAGGCCGAAGCAAAAGCAAAAGCAGAAGCCAGGGCCAAAGCAAAGGCAGAAGGCACAGATGAAGCAGACTCAACCACTATTGTAGAGGAAGAAGTGTCTGAACCTGCATCATTAGAACCCACGCAGGAATCTCAAGTTGCTGATACTGAAGAAGAGGAGCCTATTCAAGAAAAAAGAAAGAGAGTGAGAACAGGCCCACTTGTCCCTGATACAGTCATTGGTAAGATGCATAGTAATTGAATTCTGCTATGTTGTTCATATATTCCTGTTCCATATTAACAGTAAGGTTGTATTTCCTTTAGACCCAGGAGTATACTTCACCAGCGGGCTGTCGGATGTAAACGCCATCATTGGTACTGAAGCAGAACTGGTCTGCAGGCTGAGCAGTGAGGACTGTGATGGAGTCTGGTACAAAGATGGGACAGAGGTGAGGAATGCATGAGTTGATAGAATAATAGCTTTCACCTTTGAGATCCCGAGATTTAATTGTTTTACATGTGTGCATTTCAGATAACCACTACAGATGATATCTGTATTGTTAAAGATGGGACTTATCGCAAACTAATTATCAAAAACTGCAAAGAAGATGATGCTGGAAAGTATCGATGTGAAGCTGATGGACGTAAAACAGAAGCTGTGCTAAATGTTGAAGGTACTGTAATCAGAATCAATTTGAGGTCCTCTAACTAAAGCAAAACAAAAGGCACTGGGAAAGGAAAATAATACATTTTCAGGTAAGCAATATAAGTCTCAGTTTGAAAATATGTGTTTTTTCCAACTAGATCCTCCAAGAATTAACCCTGATGACCTCACTGAGTTCATTAAACCTGTTATAATCAAAACTGGGAAAGATGCAGCATTCAAGCTGTCCTTTGTTGGCCGGGAACCCATGAAGATCCAGTGGTACAATGAGGGTGAAGAGCTGCTGGAGGACACACATATCAGGATTGAGAAGTCTTCCTCACACAGCCGCCTGCTGCTAACCAAGTGCCAACGCAAAACCACCGGAGAAATAAAGATTAAGATTAAAAATGAATGTGGATCAACTGAGGCCATCTCGCAACTCATTGTATTAGGTAACGTTTGTACGCTGCATGTTAAGACCAACTCTTAATCTGTATAAATTTTATATACATAATATAACATGGATCTTAGTGAAGATGTTTTTTTATTCTTTTGCTTTACTACAGATAAACCAACACCACCCCTAGGCCCTGTTGATATCATTGAAAGCTCAGCTGCTTGCATTGACTTCAAATGGAGACCTCCCAAAAACAATGGAGGTTCCCCTATCACAGACTACATCCTGGAACGGCAGCAAATTGGCCGAAACAGCTGGAAGAAATTAGGCAAGATTGGCCCAGAGCCTAGATACAAGGATATTGATGTAGATCATGGCAGAAAGTACTGCTACCACATCAGGGCAGAAACTGATCAAGGCATCAGTGAAATGATGGAGACCGATGACATTCAAGCAGGAACAAAGGGTGAGCCGCCTTAACCAATTTTTTCTCTCAAACACAGTTGGTGTTATAAAGAAAGGCTCTGTGTGAGCCAGTTAAAAAGTGACAGTTTTTTCTATTTTATCATTCTTTCAGCATACCCCGGACCACCTTCCACACCAAAAATTGTTAGTGCTTTCAAAGACTGTATCAATCTGGCTTGGTCTGCACCCACTAATACTGGAGGAACCAACATTTTGGGATACAATGTGGAGAAACGCAAGAATGGCAGTAATCTGTGGGGCCAAGTCAACCCACCTGATGAGCTTATCAGAGGTAAAGACATCTTAGAATTATTGGCTGTTTAAAATGTTATGTATTTGTTTAGAGTTTGAATACAGATGTGACTTTGTCAAGTGAAATGTACTTTCTTTCTTGAACCACAAAAGAAAAGAATTATGTTTTCTATTAAACTATACCTTTTGACATGCCAACAGAGAAAACATATGCGGTGAAAGATGTTGTTGAAGGCATTGAGTATGAGTTCCGTGTATCAGCTGTCAACATTTCTGGTGCTGGAGAACCCAGTACACCTTCTGAATTTGTGATTGCAAGAGATCCAAAGAGTGAGTAATAAGTTAAAACTGTATTTTGTTATTATCACAATGCTTAACTGTTCCTACCTACATTCTTAAATGCCTAATTGTTTACACTTTCAGAGCCCCCTGGTAAAGTTATTGACTTGAAAGTGACAGATTCCACATACACCACTTTATCGCTGGGCTGGACCAAACCCACAGAGGAGGAAGGGGTCCAAGATGAGGCCAAAGGATATTTTGTGGAGCTCAGACCTGCAGAAAACCCGGAATGGGGTCGCTGTAACTCCACTGCTATTATTATGACCTCCTATACCATTATGGGTCTGAAGTCTATGGCCATGTACTGGGTAAGAGTTATAGCAAACAATGAAGGTGGAGATGGTGAGCCTCAAGAGTTGTACAACTACATCATTGCAATGCCTCCTCCAGGTTAGTGAGTGGACACTGGGAACCGTATACAGTCAGAATTTGAGCAATTTTAACTTAATTTCTTTACTGTTTCTCATTCATTTTGTCTAAAACTTCTTGTACATTGTCACAGTGAGACCTCAATTCACTGACAAAAAAATGAAGACCTTTATGGTAATGAGAGCTGGGAATGCTACACGAGTCAACTTCAACTTTCAGGTTCAGTATAATATTTATACAAAAGCTTAACAGCACTGAAAATACCAAGTCATTGTATTCATTGTCCTGTCTAAAGTGGTAGATCAGACAGATCTCTGCTACTCTACAAAAAAGTTTTAACCCACATCTTAGCCCTGTATCTCTTTTTTTGTTTATTGACAGGCCTCTCCACTACCAACCATTACATGGCTCAAGGACGGTCTTCCTGTAGGCAAGCATGTGACTGTGAGCAACTCAGACACATCATCACAGTTGATCATCCCCTCATCAGAGCGCCATGACACTGGGATCTACACAATCATTGTCAAAAACCTTGTTGGTCAGGAGACCTCTAGTGTTGAGATAAGAGTCACAGGTACAGTGAAAACAAATAAACAAATCATTAACAAATGAAAGTTAAATGAGTACCTAATGTTTATGGATTTGCATATCGATTCTAACATTCTTTTCTTGACATGAATCCAAAGTTGCTCTATTTGTCATATTATCACAATTAAGAATTTAAGCTTTTTATAAGCTTTTTAAGTATTTTATATTCTTTGAGAGGCAAAGAAAATTAAGTGAGTGCTATATAAATAAATAAAAAATCTTTCCTACCCATTTCTAGATGACCCCAAGCCTCCAGGCCCTGTGGAGCTGGACGAGAATGTGTCGGGAACAGTGACAGTCTCTTGGACTCCCTCTCCAGATGAGAAAAAAGACGACAGGCTGCACTACATGATCACCAAGAGTGATTCTGTTAGGCGTTCTTGGCAAACTGTGGCAGACCACCTCTTCAATAACAAGTTCACTCTCATCAATATCATCCCGGGAAGGCAGTATAAATTCCGGGTATATGCCAAGAATGACATGGGGCTTTCCAAGCCTTCTGAGTCAGCAACCTGGGAAGTGAAAAGAAGAAAAGGCAGGTTTCACAAAATATGATCCAAAAGCGTCTGGCATAGAGCTGAAACGATAAGTCCATTATTCAAGTTGTTCAACAACTGAAAATTTTGATACCTGATTAATCTTTTCAGTCATTTATAAAGCAAAAATGCCAAACATTTACCGATTTAGTTAACATCTTAAATGTGAGAATATTCTGCTTATGTGTTAAATTGAATACATTTAGGTGGGTTTTGGACTATCAGCCAGACAAAAGATATGTAAAAGTGATATGTAAAGTCAACTTGGGCTCTAGAAACATTTTAACATTTTTCAGTTTTATAAACTAAACAATTAATTGGAAAACAATCAACAGATTAATAAATTGAAGATTATTAGATACAGCCCTAGTGTAGTTAAAAAGGCATCAACCCAGGCCTAAATATATATAGACAAGTAAAGAACTGCTAATAACTGAATGTCTTTTTTCTGATAAAATTTTTGATAATGAATTCATAATTTCATTCATTTTTAAGTAAAGTATATTTAAGTATAATAAAGTAAAAATATTTAGTCCCAGCTTCTAAAATATGAGAATCTGCTTCTTTTCTTGTTATAAGGAAGTGAATATTATTTTATACTTGGACTTTAAGACTGTTGGTCTGGCAAATCTCAGGCTCTGAGAAGTTGTGATGGGCATTTATTGTTACCATTTGACATTTCATAGACAGTTTATCAAGAAATTAATTGGCAGATTAACCAATAATTGTTACTTGAGGTCCTGGGTGTGTACAAATCCATTTGCCAGAATCAAGGGAATAGATTATTAATCCTGCTGAAAGACAATGCTAAGAAAAGAAATATCAACTGGCTAAGACACTGAAATGATGAATGAGTGAATCAATTAACAGGTGACTAAAGAGAATATAGCAATGAAAAGGGTATCCATCATTGTGTATAACACCCTTTTAACTTTTCTTTCATTTTTCTTTTATTCCTCTAGAAACGTTTTCTTTGAATTTTCCTGTTACTAAGAACTGCAGCTTTGAGACGCCTCCATCGTTCTCTGTCCCACTAAAAACGCACAACAGTCCAGAGAGCTACGAATGCTACATGAGTTGTGCAGTGACAGGAAACCCCAGACCCCATGTTACCTGGTACAGAAATAATGTCAGCCTCAACACCAACACCAACTACTACATCACTAACACATGTGGGGTCTGCTCTATGGTGATACTCAAAGTTGGGCCCAAGGACAATGGGGATTACACAGTCATTGCAGAGAACCCTCTGGGCAGAGTGGAGTGTACAACTAAACTTGTTGTTAAAGGTAAAAATACATGGAAAAAATGTGTTACATCTTAAATTCTACTCCCCTGGCTATACATTTTAATAGTTCCCTTCTCTCCTTCCTCCTTCAGATTAGGATGATGCAGTGAGCCTGAACTCCTGAAGATGCCTGTTCGGTTTTGAATGAATGGAATTTAAGGGATTTGTCAATTTGAAACCTGCTGTCACCTGGGCTTTTTTTGTTTTAAATAGCTGCATTGATGTGTTTAAATAGACAGTGAAGATAAAAATAAAGGATGAAAGAGAGAAAGAAAACAAGACCTCTTAATAACCAGCCCAAATCTGATGGATTCAAACTTGATTTTGTTGTATTTGACTGCAAATACTATTTAGTGTATCTACTGGATGCAAGGAGCACTTTGACAAGGGAAATCCAAGATTCAACATTAATTATATGGTTGCAAAAAAACATGTTTAATTTTTGAACTAATTTTCATTGAGCTGTAAAATAAAAAACATCTGCTGGCTTCTCTGAAGTAACTACCTCATGGAAAATTGCCAAAATGACAACATGGCTATAACTTAACTAAGTATGTTTTAAAGTTTGGATTAATCATCATTATGCAAAAATGTAAATAAATTCTACCTGTTCACCAGTGAACTGTCTTACCTGCCTATGTTTCACCTAAATTTATTCAGGAATCTACAGGCACTGTAGTGGTG
>JAPMOB010085363.1:0-39000 GCA_029875015.1 Lepomis gibbosus | reverse complement strand
CAAATAAGCATTTAAATAAATGCTGTTCATATATACCCTTTTGTGTTTTCATTTAGGCTATAACACCTGTCTTAAAATGTTAGGGATAGCCAACTGGAGCTTGGTTGGGGTGGTGGGACGGCTCACGGTGGGCGGCGGAAAATTTCCCTTATTTTCAAATCCAAAGCTTGACAGGTATGGCTCTTTGATGCCAACCCTGTATCCTAGAAATTACAACAGTTTTTTGCAGCAACAAGAGGTGGTAGACCTGATAAGTCGAAACTGTCAATAGTGAATATTTTTCTGTCAAAATATCCGATCTTGCAATATATAATTACTGCTTATAGAAACTAAAGCATCAATAAACGTTGTGGTTGTGCTGAGGCACTTATAGCACTTGTTTAAGGTTAGGGAAGCATGCATGGTTATGGTGAATGAATGAATGTGGTTTTGGTTAATAAAACAGTGAACATAAATTCAGGTCAATGTTCTCCTGCAACATACGCCCACCAGCCTGATCTCCCCACTACTACTTCCTGCACTGACACTGAATGTTAGAACTGGATTTACATCATGAGGTGTGGATCCAATGTAGGTGACATTCTCACAGGATGGTACAGGGCTGAAAACTATCTTCAAATTATCCCACATCAGCAAATCTGTTCTGTTATGTCTCACTCTAGTTTCCCCTTGTATGTCCATTGTCTCTCTCCATCTCCCACTCTTCCTCTGTCACCTTCTACCATATTTCTCTGTCTCCCACTCCCCATATCTCTTTTCCCATCTACCCCCCTCCATTCCCCCATTCCTCCATCTCTTCCTCTTGTGTAAAACCAGCTGCTTCTCTTTGTCTCTCTTGGGTTGATGAGCAGAGTGTTGAGGAGGAAGAAGCTGAATCCAGCTGGACATATTTCACAGGGACAGAAAGAGAGAGAGAGAGACTGAGCTGAAAGTGGAGCACACGCAGGAGAAAATGAAACAGAGATTTTGGGACAGAGGAGATAAAGGGTGACAGGACAAGAAATGAGGGAGAATGTGAAAGATGAGGAGAAATGGCGAATAACGAGAAAAAGAGGCGAGGCATTGAGACACAGATACATATTTCAAGCTGTAGTGGGGGTCTGTGGAGCCTGTCAGGCTTTGATCTGGCCTACACATTGTGTGTAAGTGTGTGTTTGTGTGTGCCTGGCCTGTGAGAGGAGTTCATTGCCAGAGGCCACGGCTGCAGGATTAGGGAGCAGCTCTCCTCTTCTGGCACAAAAAACTGAAAAACTTCTCATCTTTGGTTTTGGTTTGGTTTCTTCCACAATTGGTTATTTCTTTGGATCTTATAGATACTGAGGAAAATATGCAAAAAAGTTTAATCCTGTATCTAATTAAAGGCAAAACAATTTATTTGTCAATATAAATTAAGTATTCATTCTTATAATATATTATAATTTGAGAGCACCTTTGCAACTTAAAACAGTCAGTTTACCCAATCTGATTAATGCTAATTAGGCTCAACGAAATTGAATTGGCTCTGGAGGTGCTCTGTAAAGTCTTGGAAAATAATCAGTCATGAAAGCCTGCATTACAAATTGGGGTGTGGAGTTTGAAAGATGTAGACATTTACCATGCAGGAAGGTTTAGCAGGTTTAGCAAGAAAAATATGCTATTAGTTGCATTATGAGAAATATAGGATTCAATGTATTTGAGTCAGCACATCTCGAAGATCAAATTTCTCGAAATCCTGTCTCTTGTGAGTCCCCTTTGCGCAAGAAGTCCATGAAACATGTAAAATTTAAAGAATCAAGCTTGTGTTATTCAGTTTTTTTATTGTCAACAAATACATGAAATACTTAAACCAGTAACTTGTTAGTCCGTTTCTCAATACTTGATAACTTCCCTATTCTGTCTGTGGAACTCAACAAACCCATTGGCTCATATGCACATCTTTAACAGCTCACAAATACATTTACTGTACTGTACTGCACAGAGAAACAGCTGGCCACTGTAGTTTTTAGCAAATATCACTCAAACAAGATAAAATGGTGAATTTGTTTGGCACTATTTTAAGCTGTGGATTACAGTTTTTCTCAATTGCTTAGACACATTTCTTGAAATGATGCCTCTTTTTCTCAAAACTATAAACACAAATCCAAAACCTCTAACTTGGTTCCCTTAAACATCCAATTTTCAGATCAAAATGAAGCTCTCCGATCAAAACCATTCAATCTTGCTGAAAAAACAAACTTTGCCCTCAAGATTAAATATTGTCAGATGTTCAAGTTTCCCTGTACACTGAAATTCTTACTTTGCTTTCCACATCAAATTTCTACAATAAAAATAAAATATATGTATAAATAAAAATACAATAAAATGTGGCAAATGGAATATAAAAAGTGACATCAGATGTAAAGAAAATTAACAAATATATACGCTTTGTTGTTGTGCAGACAGATGAATTAAACAGTTGTGCAACTGATGAATTATATACATGTGGAAATTGTGCGTGGAGCAATGTGCAGATGTGCAATAATAGTGCAGTTAACATGTCATGGCACAGTTTAAAGATGGGCACGATTATGAATCCATGGTACAGTAACACACAAGTCCTCAAAAACACACACACTACAACACAGTTTTGCACACCAGTGAGAGAAATTCAAAGCAGTAGGACAAAAACTGGTTATTAGTAATGCTGCTTGTGATTCTCCTCCTCAAAAATCTTTTCACATGATTAACACAAAAACAAACAAAACAAATGTATACATTTGCACATTTTTTATTCCTTAGTGGGCTGTACAGTGCAACATACAAAACGTCAATTATTCTGCCCCAGTGTCCTGTCTTTGGTCTGGGACAGGCCAGAGATTCTTGTTCTCCTCATCTTCCTCCTATCCGTTCTCCTCCTCCAACTCCTACAGTTCCTCTTCCTTCACCTATTACTCATCTCCATACTGCTCTTCCTCCTCATCTTCCTCCTTCTCCTCTCTCCTCCTGTCCTCTACCTTTTCCTTCACATTTCTCTGGATCCATTGTTGCAAAACTGAATGAACTGACCGTGGCCCTTTTTATCTTTTTATTAAAACTTCTGAATGGTGTGTTATCAATTTTGGCTGTTTGTGTTTCCACCTGAGTAGCTGTGTGCTAATTGAGCTCAACCTGTGCGGACTTGAATGAACAATATTGAATGTTAATGCTTTCTCAATGACCACATAGTGTAGGCGATGAGAAATGAAGGGATTTGTGTGTAGAGTTTAGAAAACTGGGTGTTCTTTTTGACAAATGGAGTTATGGTTTTTAAATTTTAGTTCAATAGCCTGGTTATAGTGTTAAGCAATTGAGAAAAACTGTACTGCACAGACAATTTCCCCCCCTCAGATGTATTAGCCTTTTGGCTAATTCTGGCACATTATACATTTATTTATGTATTATTAATGTGCATTGTCCCTTATAAATAAACCTGAAAATAAATAAATAAATAAATAAATAAATAAATAAATAAATAAAATAAATAATAATAAATAATAATAATAAATAAAAATAAAATAAAATAAATTCAGAAACTGATTCCAGGAGAATTTGCAAAAGCCTTACCTACCAGATTATAATGAGAGAAACAAAACTGAGTGCTTGGCGAGGTGGGTAAACCATGTTGCTGTCACAAAATTAAAGAGAAGAGTGTAGTGTAAATGACTGAATAAAAACATTTGCCTTCTGCCTGTACTTTAACAACTAGAGGATAGTTTAGTTTTTCTCCAGGTGTGTTCTCCTCCCAGACAAATGTCTGTGTTTCCTACCCGGTCAGTGGCTCTAACCTTTGCTCTGTTTTAATCAGGTAAAGTAGTGCTTCAGTAATCCACTTGTTAGCAGCCGTACTGTGTTGAGGTACGTGTGTGTGTGTGTGTGTGTGTGTGTGTGTGTGTGCGCCTGCTAGTCAGAGTGAGGTCTTGTAGAGATTGGAGTGCCGTTGAGTTCAAAGGTCAGATAAACACAGCTGGCACTCTCCTCCTGGCTGGCTTAGAAAAGCTGTTTTCTCCTTTTTCCTCCTCCCCACTCCCTCTGTCTTTATCTCCACCTCCCTCGTCTATCTGTGTCAGTCCTATTTTGTCTCACTTTTGTCTCTCTTGTGATCTTTCTTTCTCCGCCCATCTCTTCCTTCTTTTGCGTCTGAAACTTTTTCTGCCCTCTCCCTCTTTCCTTCCATAATCCCCTCTCTCTTTTCTCAGTCATATCTCACTTCTCTTTTTCTTTTCCTTTTTGTAACCTCTTTCCTCTTTTGTTTTCCCTTTTGTCTCATCAATCTATTTTAATTACCTCTCATCTTAGTCTTTTTCTGCCTTTGAAACATTTGCTCTGATTTTCCTGTCTGACTGTCTCTCCTGTTTCCTTTCTTGTCCTCTCTCTCTCTCTCTTTGTCTCCCCATACTGTCTGTTCAGGGAGGAATGCTCACTCAATGCCGAGATCAATCACATCTCCACATTGTTGTCAATAAATCAGCTTCTTCTCTCTCTTTCAGTCTTTTGTGCTTCTGCCCTGTCTTTTCATCTTTGACCTTGTCACAGGTCTGTCTATCTATGCTACATGGTCAAAAGAATGTGGACACCTATACCTTACACTCATTGTTGAATATCTATTCAAAAATCTAAGTGTATGAATATGCTGCTCTGACAGCCTCCACTCTTCTGACAAATTGACAAATTGATAATTTGTAGCCAATGGGTTCAGTAAAATTTGAAAAGTCTCAACAAGCCCCACATCAGTTAATTTTTTCAGTGCCATCAAAGTGTGTTTGGAGCCAGGAAGAGCTGGCTCAACATGAGAAGGACTATAATGTACATGCTCTATTGGCGTAAAAATGTGGAAGCCTGAAAATCTGGAATCTGAAATCTGCAACTGGACCAAATCACCCTTCTGGACCCTGTTCTCTTAATACATTCATGGGGACATTGTCACGTTGAAAAAGGACTTCCCCAAACGGTTGCCACACAGATGGAAGTACAATATTGTCTAAATAGTATGCTGTAGCAATAACAGTTCTCTTGCCCAAACGATGAAAATCCGCTTCAAACCAAATCTGTCTACTGTTTCTAGCACGTCAAGTGACTGGTGTGTTTCTCTTAAATAGTTAATTAATAGTTAAGACACCAATAAGAGTCTACAGCAACTGGGAGGCGGTACATAAACACAACAGTATTTTAAGCTAAATGCTAACATCAGCATGCTAAAATGCTCACATAGACGTTAATATGCTGATGTTTAGCAGGTATAATGTTTATCAAGTTCACCATGTTTCATTCACATTTATAGTTGTACACCAATTGACCAGGATCGCCTTCACTGACTGGTAGCGTGGCTAAAAATGAATAAAACGTATTTGTTTCTTCCCGAAGATGCTGTAAACATAATTGCATATTTTCTGATGGTGGCAGTTCCTGAGCACATGGGCTGATGTTAAAAAATGTTGTATTCCTGTGTTCTTTAACTAAACTGAGGTCCCATGTAAATATCATAGTATCATAGTTGATATTTAACTTTGCTCAGTGTTGGCCTTTCTTTAACCCTCAACCCAAGGTTACTCTGACAATGCTTCCACTTTTAAGCAAACACAAACTGGTATTCTCAAATAGATCTTACAGACTTACTACGTTTCCCACAAATCTCTGTTCTTATGTTCAGATCTCAGACTGGTTCTTTAGTGAACAGTGCTAGAAGTATACACCTTGCACAGACAATCAAAGTGTTCTTTTGAAGCTTTCCCCCTTCAGTCAGAAAGATTATGATGTCAATCCACAAGATTTATGTGTCTAAGTGATTCAGTGTGTATGTGTGCATAAGACATTTTTACTCTTTGTTTAAGTGACTGTGTCATCCGAACTACACATGAGAAAGTATTTAGTATTTGGTGGAGTTTGTGGAGGGGGTTAGTCCAGTTATCCCTTCTGGTATCTTCTTCCATCCTCCAGTCAGACACCTCCTCTGGTTGATGAAAGTTTCTCCACAATAACATGAGAAAGTGTCTTCTTCAGTTTTGTCAGTTGCTCAGACTCCATCCATCACCGGTTCATCCTTAAGTGTCAGAGGGTAAGCTGTTCATCCACAAATATCTGCGAGAAGCTTCAACTGGGCAGATGAGGTGAGGTACTATGTCACTATGTTTGTGCTGTTTCAAGGGTCCAACTAGAGGACTAAAGGGTTTAAGCAGTTGGGTTATGATTGGAAGCTGGGGTGTGAATCCTCTTCTCGTCTGATTAAATCATGGCACAAGAAGGGAAAGTGTAAATCTCTCTTCTCCCTTAGTAAATAGCATGATGGTGCCCTTGAACAGAGCCTGTGTGCCCAGATGCTCTGTGGTCAGCAGCGCAGCATTGTGGTTTTGCTACTCAATAGATGTAAATTAAATATCAGCACAGAACAATAAAAAATAAACAAACCTTGGACTTATGTAGAAGCCATGTGTTGAACTATATAAATGTTGAAGCAGGGCAGTGTTAAGAAAGCAGCGAGGTTAACAATAGTTCACACCTTCTGCTGGTACTTGTAACCAGTAAAACTTGCTGTTTTGTTATTGTTGATATCTAATTCACTTAAGCGCATGCAGATGTGGTGATTTTATTAGAAGACATTGCTACAGGTGCATGTTTTCTTCCTCTTCGTCATTAGGTTCAATAAATTGCTGCTTTTTTGTCAGCTTTCCAAACCCTTACTATTGTTTTTTTATGCACACAGGATATGTCACCTTGGTGGCGTTTCTTGTTTTTTGGTTGTACCCTGTCTTTGCCACTGCCTGTGATTTTGGGGCATTTTTCTGATCCACACTCTTGCATTACCGTCTACCTTGCTTGGCAGCTGCTCTTTGCCGGTTTGATTGCATTGTCGTATGCAGTTGTCAACACTTGAGAAGCACAGTTGGAATAATTCATGCTCACGCTTCCCCTTCCTACCAATATGAAAGCTTTACACCTCCATTACAGATTGTCTCCAACCAGCTCTTCCTGCTTAATACTAAGACTGGCCTGCTGCAAGTTAGGCTGGGACGTTAACCTTGCATGCAAAGGAGTTGGTTGGCTCCTGACAAGAGGCCACAGCTGCCAAATAAGAGACAGCTTCATCATTGTCTTCATGTTACAGATGGATGGCAGTGCTGACAGACAAGCGGAATAAATTGGCAGGGATATCAAGGAAAGACGAGCTTACATTTCAGGGCTTCTTGTTTTTTTCTTTTCGCTCTTGTTCTTTCAGCATCAAGGTGCATTTTTATTTAAATGCAGAGAGAGGATGAGAGAGACCGTTGGCCCCAGTGCACAGGTTTTGTTTAGGTAAACCAAAGCATTTGCGTGTATCAGTTGCCTGTGTATACAAAAGATTGCTCTCTGCATAATTTGGCTGTGGTGTGGGGCAGAATAGATATGCACAATGGAAACGACACTAATTAAAAAAACCCTTGTTTATAGCTCCATGATGAACCACAAGTTGTGGATGAAGAAATGGCAGACCTATATGAGGAGTTAGTTGACCAGAGACAACATTTAAATGTACAACATTAAACTCCTATGTCCACTGATGACATCTCATCACCTACAAATCATTTAAACTTGACATTTTTGCAGACTATTTTCAAATGCATGCTACACAGCTTTAGATTTTTACTTTTATTTGGACCTGCTGTTTCAGGCAGTCATTGGTTTTGAGTTGTGCAATCCATCACCGATAACATCAAGTTTGTGTTATCTTTTATTGATATTACTTAATCATATCATGGTAGTGCAGGATGACTAATAACTAAGCGACTTCTATAAAAACATCTTTGTGTTCACTGTGATGGCAGCTAAAGCAAGTTTCCAGCTTCCAATAGATTTTGCAGAAATTAATGGAAACAAAGGCAAGCCTCAAATAATAAATTAATTTTCAAATACCCATGATTTTGCAAAACGTATATTATTTAAAGAAGTGTGCTAAGTAAATAAACCTTTATAAATGGGTCACACCACAGTATAATGTTTTCAATAATGACCCCTCCTATTATGCATCTGGTACATGATGTGTAACATACGCTTACAAGACATATAATTACACACAAGAACAAATGCTTAAAGGAAACATACAATGGGTCTCGATGGGTCAGCGTACATTACATTTCACAGTGTACATATGTGTCAACTCTAAAGAAAAACAAAAACTTCTATCACAAAATTAACAGGTGGGTTTGAAAACAGTTTAACAATATGTTTAAAACTAATGAAGACATTTCATTATATGATTAAAAGTATATATAATGTTATAAAGCATTCATTAACGGCTAATACATTAGTAATAGGTAACCCATTGGAGAAGCTATAAGGGAGGAGTGAGGCATTTAAAAAATACAGTGTAAACAAAATATCCTTATGTCTTCCTACCTACAGTATAATGTGTGACAATGTGTTATACATCTTTAAGTGTTTACACACTGCTACCTAATTACTAAATGGGGGTTAAATAAAGTGTTACCAGAAGTGTTTTGTTAAAAAAATAGGCATCCGCTGTCAAGCATTTGTAGCATCAAACACTGAGCTCCTGTTTTTTAGCTGTTTGACTGTACCTGTGTGTTTGTACTAGCCTTGTTGACTTCATGTTTTGCTTTACATATTATAATACATGCCACTAAATGCCCTGTTGTATATTTTTATGTCAAAGTGCAAATACAATTGTGATTTATATGTTTTATAGTGACCTCTGACGTCAATTATTAATTTATTGCAGTAATGAATTAATTAAATCTAAATTATTCTTAGACTCTCAGTTCTTTCTCGTAAAATAATTTTCAAAAGCAGTGTTAAAAATGCACAACCTGCTGGAAACATTCTTACATACTTCCATTTTTACATTTTCGAATGTATTCTCATTTGTTTTGGAGCCAGACTTCACATTACATGTTGTTTCAACACACATTTTTCAGTCCTGGTTTTAGCCAAACACCTTTTACTGGTGAGTTGTGTTTCCCAACTCAGAGGGGCTGTTAAGGTACTCGGGGAGAAAGGGACAAGCAGTATATAAAGTCAAATTTCCATAAGCCTGGCCCTAAATTAGACGTATGGTGGTGCTTTAAGTAAAACCTGAAGGTAGCGGAGGCCAAAGTGGAGCCGGAGAGATCAGGAAGATATATGTTGACATCAAAGCTGTTCTTTGCACCCCACAAAACCTCGACAGAATCAGAAAAATCCACCCAACTTAGAAGTGGAAGAGGGCGCATGAAATCTGTTTCTGCTTTTTGTGCACATGTGGGTTTGTGGCATGAGTATTTGTATCAGTATCATTATGTTAGATGGACAGAAACAGAAAAAATGAGTGTACAGTATGTTGGCATGTAACAGTGTTTTTGTGTGCTTGTTAAACTATAAGAGAAACAGAATTAGTTGTGTGTCTGTGTGTGTGTGTGTGTGTGTGTGTTTGAGCACATGAGCAGAATTGAAAAGTAACTTAATACATTTGTGCTTTAGTGTAACTTTTGGGTACTTCTCTGCATTTTACATGAGGGAACATAGTATTTTTTAACTTCACTGCTTGTTACAGTGAAGATTTTACATGTAAAATATTCGATCAGATTATAAATATGATGCATTGTTATATATTAAACTTTATGGTAGTCAACAGGAGAAAAACATTTTTCATCCTGTTTGAATTGTGCCCCCAAGTTCCATTTAAACAGGATCAATAAATTTGTTGTCTCTTTTTATTAACTACCGTACATATCTTTTCCAAAATAAGGTCCCACTGTGGTCCACTGTATGGGAAGGTACGTAGGCTCTCTAAATAAAGTAGCAGAAATTGGTTGATCTTTGACCAGCTACAACATTTACTGTAAATAAATACTTCTTAAAGTTTAATCCATCAGTAATAATCATAATTTTATTTAAATGTTCTTATTAAAGTTTTCTATGTTGACCCTGATAAAGGCCACAAACAGAAATGCATCCATCTGACATTAAAGGTTTTTACTCATGTTGCGAAGGAGACACCACTATCACACAAGTCTGATCAAACCACAGCTCCAGTTCTTAGTTAAAATCTAAGTTATGCCTAATAATGTTTAAATATTTTTTAATATAAAATATTCCAATGTCCCAAATATATCTCAGATAGTTAGAGCAGCTAAAATCAATATTTTTTATATTAAAGAGGTTATATGTAGGTTGCCAGTGAGCCATAACCTCACTTAGAAATGAACCACTCGCTTGTTTTCTCTGGAGCAGCCACTCTCCTGCTTCTTATATGAAGTGATTGGGTCGGGTTCTCTGCATACACGGTCCCATGCTTATTGCTGACTACAGCGACAACGCTGCAGCTAACACAATGCAGTCCACTAACATCACAAAATGACCAGCTCCCAGCACGACACAGACTCCAACATAAACTCCATGTGAGGATAAAAAAAACAACAAAGTTTTATGTGCCGAAAACAAACAAGAATCAAATTGATGTCGGGTTAAAACACAGTCAACATCAGAAAGAGACCTCTGCTTTGTTGGCTTTCATTCCATTGGACAGGTAAACTAACATAACTGCAAAGCATATGAAATATATTGTGATTTTGTGCTTTAGTTAGATAACATTAGCTCACCAGCTAAGGCCGAGCAGTTTCTAGCGTTATCTGGTGCAAAATACCGCAGTTGTTTGGCTTTCCACATTACTTTACCAGCTAACACAACCCAAATTACTATTCTGAGTGAGACCGGTATTCTGTCGAAGTGTTGATTTTAGACTGCAAGGACTGATGTAATGGTACAAAGCAAATGTGGAGCGATTTGTTTATACTAGGCTATAGTGATGCAGGCTTGGCAAGCCAGCTCTTAACACAGATCTTCCACTGTTTGATTTGTAACATTCAATTTAGATTTATTGTCTTTTTACAGATACTCAGGTACACAGATTCTGCACTGTCGCTGTAACTTACGTGACCCACATAATATACAATAATGCAACATAACAGCGGAGGACAACACCACAGTGGAAGATCCATTCACTACAGCAATGTTACTTGGTAACAATCTCAATATAGGCTAATATTCAGTCTAGCTCACATGTTGTGTGAATCTGTCTCTCGGGGAGTCACGCACCTGGTGGCAATCTAAAAACACACCTTGTGGCCTCTGAAAACTACAACTAGCCTCTTTAATAATGGGTTAAATGACTATGTGTAATGTGAAAGGAGTCACTCTTAGTGATTAACCAACAGAGAATTATAACCAATCGTGCAGTTCTTCTCAGCTCTGCAGAGCTTTGTGGGGTGTTTTAGCTCATTGTTTTTGTTTTTCAATCCTTATACTATACCATCTTGTTTCACTCTCACTGTGCAGCAGCAGGCAGCCACTTCTACACCCCCTGTATGTTACCTGCCCAACACCAGACAGAAGACAGACAAAGTGGTGAACAGACCTCTTAGGAGAGTGGCTATTTGACAGAAAAAAAGAATGCTGCGGTCACTCTGTATCTACTAGAAGTTTAAATAAATGTGTCAATGTTAACATTTTGTTGCGCTTTCCCAAAGTGGCAGATAATACCACAAATTTAGATTTGATGACACAGTTTTCTAGGTGCTTTGAGTGCATTTTGCTGATAGTAGTTTTAGTCAAGATACAAGTAACCAATATAAGATATTGAAGGAAAGAATAATGGAGAACTTTACTGTTGTTAGTATGCAACTAAAGTATCTGAATACTTCTTCTATCTCTGCACAGGGTCTATGTGAATAAATGGCTCTCTGTTCTTTCTACATATAGGTATCAAAATGAATGACCAACTTGAGATGACAGTGTCATATGATGTAAGTCTGAATGCCTGAAGTGAATTTGAAAGTAGATTTGTCATGATCCAGTCCCCAGAGGGCGAAACTGTGTTTCTTCAGTCTAGAGGACTGCAGTTCGGACTCTTTGTATCCATTCTGCCGTATTTCTGTTAAGCCATTTTGTTAAAGTGAGCAAAAGTATAAACACGTGCCTGGGAGAGATGTGTTGAAGCCAACATGTGGTTTGTGACAGGTTTTGTTAGGTAAGGAAAATAAAATGTGGGGGAAAGCTTAATCATTTTGAGAAGTTTGAGGGTTGACGTCGTGTGTGCAGGAGAATAACTGCTTTGTTTTCTTCACGGCTTACAAAAATTAGAAGGAGGTCTTCTGTCCCACATGACACCTAAAATTACCTTTGTCAGAAAATTGGTGTGATCTGGTTCTTTTCAATCACACTGTGTTTATCTGCCATTAGGGAATGATAAACTTAAATCTGCTCATCGAACCTGAACTTTATAAAGAGGTTATACTTTGATTTCCTCTGCCAACACTGGCAATCTTTGGGCTGTAGGAGATGGTTGCCTCAAGACAGTTATGCCCCAACACACATAATTAAAAGCGATTATATACCTGTGTCATTAGCTCTGCCTTTCCCTGCGACGTCTTTCTTTCCTTTGATGTTTCACTCTGCAGACTTTTGAGGGCTGTGACTATGTGATTTGATCATGCTTATAAGTTTCTTTTCTCTCCTAAAGAAAAAATTGCATGCGATTAAAGAAAACTTTCAACATTCACTGCCAACTGGTAACCCTGTGCCACATCTTGGGCAATCCATCCCTAATTAAAACAGAAATTATGATCTAAAAAGATTGCTCAGCAATTGAAATTAGGCAAAGAAATTACATCTAAAAAGCAGCTAAACAACAGAATACATTTTAATAGATTGTAGCGTAAAGTAGTGTAAAATAAAAGTGCATTTACTGTACAATCTTGAAGTATTGTTCTTTGATTATTTCTGTTTTGTTATTTATAGAGGCAAATATTGTACTCTTTGCTTACTAAACAGTATTAAAGTAGTGCTTTCATGTTAATGCATCAATACATGCAATGCATTCATGCATCATTATTCAATAATATAATTACAATGACAGGTGACATTCGGCATGATGACTTTTACTTTAGTGGTACTTTGCTGACAGTTCTTCTATACTATTACCTAAGTAAAATTTGTAATGCAGGACATTTACTTGTATTTTTACAGCAGGGTATTTGTACTTTTACTAAGGAAATTATGCAACTGGTTGTAACTTAGTAATATATGTAAGGAAAATGAACAAATGTTTTTCATTTTTGATGGTGGTTGTGTATTTACTGCGTAGCATGAGTTACATCTAATGTTTTTTAAAAAGTTAAACAATGGATTTGTTTTTAAGCATGTGTATAATACATTTATTGCTATTTATATGGATGCGTCTCAATCAATTGTTTTTGTCCAGTCATTCCACATTCCACATTCTTCTGCACCTTTTTTAGGAACCAACTCAGAAATGTGAGTAAATCCACGGGGGATACAGGTGTGACAGCGATACCATCGTTTTGACAGCATTTTAAGGTAAAGTCCCACCTGAATTATTCAGATGTGGCCAGTGACGTCATTGCACACAGAACCACTATGAACACTTTGTAAACCCTGACTGGAGCGAGGCAAAAAAGACAGAGAGAAAACAAAGAATGTGAAGAAGAGTACATGAAAAAAACCAAGACAGAAAGAGAGACAGAAAAATTGGAAAATCAGAAAACAGCGAGAGAGCAAGGTGTAAGTCTTCACCCTGTCATTCTGCTGTTTAATGCCTACACCTAAGTGGCCCTCATTAGTCTGTAAGGAGCCACCCTGGTTAGTATGTGCAAGTGAGGTGGAAGCAGAAACAGGAGAGGAGGGTATGTGGGGGCTAAGTGGGGATTGGCTGGCTATGGTGCAGAGCAGACGTAATCCTGCTTCTCCGCTGCTTGAGATTCGACCTCTGTTTACGAACCCATGCGGAGATTTGTGTCCATACCTGGAGATGCTGCATCTTAGAATTTCCTTCAAGAAACTGTGCCGCCAATTTGGTACAGGACAGAGACACAGTGTGTTGTGGAAGAAAGAGTTTACATCTGTGTCCCCTCCGAATCCTTCTAACCACCTCTGGGGAGATTTTGGTTTCTTCACTTCTCAGCTTGAGGTCCTGGTGGCGAGTTTAAAGCAGCAGCGCAATGAAAACACAGCTTCACTGTCTTAGCTGCCTTCACACCGGCTACACACACAAAATCCTGAGCTTACACCTGTAAATGTGCCTTACTGAAACTGTCTGTTGTAATCCTGTGAGCTTCCACAATGTGCTAGTACAAAGGGAAATGATGATAGGGTATTATGGCAGTATACTAAATATGGCCCACCCTTAGAAGTGCCTGAGATGATATATTAACACTGTTTCCCTAACTGCAACTGTACCAACACTGAGCCGCTTTTTAGTTTGTAATTAGATGATGGATTTTTAGATCAATCGCTATATGAAACTACATTGTGATTAGGGTTCTTTTTCTAGATTTGAACAGCTTAAAGAATAAGTGGTGTTTAGCCAAAATTGTTCTGATTCATTTTCTATCACACAATGTCATTATTATAATTATGTTCTGCAAAATCTGCATACTTAAATACTCTAATAATAATGGCAGTATTACACTGTAATACCTGCTCATCATGTACCAGGGTTTTTCAAAATACAGGTTGCAACAGGATGATTAATACCATCAATCATGTCAAAGTACATACAGTGCTACCTCACATTGTAGCCATCCTATCAGATATGGTGTGGTTGATTAAAAGGTGGTTAAGTAAATCACATGTTAAGAATATTATTGACCTACTGTGTGCTTTCCCCCCCAACAAACCATATGTTAATAGAGTATTAACACCCATACATTATATGCTAGTTACAATGCCACATCCTGGTAATAGGTAACTCTCTCACTGAGCATTCTTTAATCTGTCTTTCTGAAAGAATTAAACATTTTCTTGGGGTTTACTATCCATATTTTAACTAGGACAACTTACTACAGCACTTACTATTGGAGGGTAAAACAGGTACAGCTCCTATTACAATTTAGCTGAACGTTGACACAACAGCATTGCAGTGTTTTTTGGTTTCTTCAATGGTCATGACATCTGCTTATAGGCTATTCGAATGTAATTTTTCCATTCCAATTTTTTCTTACTTTAATATCCACTGTATAACTGTGGCTGAACCAGCTGCTGACTGTCGACCTCCCCTTTGACTCACCTCTTTTGTCATGCTGCTGACATTTAACTCAAATCAACATTTAAGTCGATTTAAGATGAGTGCTTGTTAATGTTAGTGTGTGTGTGTGTGTGTTTGTGTGTGTGTGTTGCACTTTAAAATGGCTACTATAGAGAGAGAGAGAATTCACTTTTATAATTTAGGTGACAACCAACACATTCTCACTCCCAACTCGTCACATATGAACGCTTGGTTAAGACACCTTGGCGTCTCTTTTTAACACCCTGGTTATCCCTTTAGCAACGTGCTGTTTAGGACTCTGCGATTTAGTTAGCAACAATCAATATGCAACATCCTGCCAAGTTACCAACAAGAAATATGCAATGCCTGGTTAGACTTTCAAAATAAATTTACTTGTTAACATTGCAAAATGTCACAGTTTTGAAATGACATGTTTATTTGGTTAAGTTTAGGCACCAAAACTACTTGCACTGGTTTAGGCAACAAAAGAACATGGTTAAGTTTAGGAAAAGATCGTGGTTTGGGTTAAAATAACTACATTACGTATATTAGTTAACTTACGTGAATCAAGTAACTTAAGTACTTGCGTAACTTATGCAACTTAGGTAACATACAAAAGTTTAAAAAAAACATTCAATGTTGACCTTTTGTTTCACATGGGAAACGAACACAGGCCTCTTGGTTGAAAGTCCTGTTTCCTGCCCACCATCCACCTCCTTACTCAGACTTTCAGTTAAATATTTTACACCTACATTTAGTCTTAAAAAATTACTCTACAGGGCGTTTCTCCAGTGCATTGAACTATGACGCTAAGGAACTGGGGAGTGAGAATGGGTTATGAAAATATGACCTTTATTCTCCCCACCAACAGGGCAATGAGAATGATGTGAGACTTAGAAAGTTGTCGCTCCGATTTTCATCCAACCAACAACCTACTTTCTATTTTCTGTTGTATAATGAGTATTAGAGCTTCATGGAGCCGCCAGTGTAGTTACACACTTTCAGGCTTACAGAAAGTAAGTCAACTCAAGAGTGGATTTATTAAAGATCAACATTGATGTGGTGTTACTCTGAGTCTTCAAGCTGGGCCTGACAAGTTGGTCACAAAGTGGCTTTGCTTTACTAACATTAACTGACAAGGCTCATCCAAAATAAATTAAAGTAACAGCAACATCAAAGAACCCTGCTGATTCTTGTTTGTGTCAGCAGAGCTCATCTGGAGCCCGAACACAGCTAATGGAAATAATAACTTCCCAAACTATTTAGTACGAGTTCACTGCCTTCGAATGGCAGGTAAATCCGAGTTACACAGAAACAATGGAGTCTTCTCTGAGTGACATCACAGCCTTGAGTCATTTATACAGGTACATAGGCATGTGGATACAAAGGACTCTGAATACACACAGGGACGCACAAGCTTACACACACTCTCTCATTCTTTTTTCTCTCTCTCTCTCGTCCCGGCACAATTGGAGTGTCAAAGTGTCAGATGAGCATTTGAAAAGCTGTAGTAATAACAGTTAAGGCGGGGCATCAGCGAGACGCAAGACTGACACTCTTAACCTGCCTCCATCAACACATGAACTGCCTCACTGGCATGGCAACAATTCTCTCACGGCACTAGTCAAAACAAAGTGCGTTGTTCACACACTCTGCACTGGCCAAAAGGCTCTCTTCCTCTTCACACAATGTGTTATTTGTTGTATCCACACAGAGAGCACAAAAACAACATGCTATTCTCATGAAATCAAAAGACCCCTGAATCCAGGTGAAAGCCCTTATTTCCTATTGATTTCACCTGTTAAATCCACTTCCAGTGTGAGGGGAAGGAGACAAAAAATTAAGTTTACAAAAGGATTTTCAAGCCCTAAGAAGGAAGATTTGGATGGTGACTGTAAAGAGTCTGCAATTCAAAATTGGAAAGATGGTCTTAATAGCTTGTAAATTCACAGTAGAGAATGCAGCGTTTTTCAGAATCTGGGCTGAGGCCCAGAGTTGAGTAAACTAGGGATTAAAATCGGCTTTCTGAATCAATCTTGTGAAATTGATACAACAATATATTGGCTGTGTGATGTTGCAAAAGCTTTTTAGATTCTCCTCAATGGTACAGATTGCTGGATAAAGCATAATGGTAAACTATCTTCAGTAAGCCTTTACTATTTCTGGCTGCAAGTAAGAAAACATAGATTTTCAGAACCTATTTGATGTGAAATGGAGAAAGTTCCCTTTTTATCTTTTTATTCTCTTCTATTCTTTAGTCACAGCAGAGAGCCTGAGGTTGTCTCATTTAATTGCTCTTTCTAAACAGCAAAGGTTTATCAACTCTAATCACTGTGGCGGCTCTTGCTTGTGGTTTCCCTCAATCAGCCACCATCTTGTTTCTTGCCCTTGACGAGTCAAAACAAAACTAGCTCCACCCCATTTTTTTAAAAAGAAAAAAAGAAGATTGAAGAAATCTGCCCCACAGGCAGCCTGCATAATTTCCACTCTGAAAGATTCATAGGGATATTTTACACCCTCATCGTGTTTACACAAGTGTGTGTAAATGTAGCGTACTGATGAATGTTTTATGAATCTATATCCCTGTGAAGGTAAACTACACGCAGCAAAGATGTAATGAAGGACGATGATATCCTGGACAAGTCAGAAGAGGGTAATGATTGGATTTCGAAAGGTTTGCGCAAAGGTTTGGCACCATGAAGATGGGTGTACGACGTGTATAAGACACTGAAGAATGAAACTAATGCTGAAAGACATTCAAAGTCAAAACGTAAAAATGGAAATGTAACTTTTGGAACAAATGCCAGTGATTTAAATGGGTTTAATCTACTTGCTGCTGTCATCATATGCACTTTGTTTCTAACTTTTATATTTTAAGCAAATTCTACCTAAAAATGTTTATTGAAATTAATTAAACATGAATAATTTAAGATTAGTACATTCTAGGCCCAGGAAACAGCAGGAAGTTTTAATAATTGCACAGCAAGGACTATTTAGTAGCGGTTCTGGAGCTTTCAATCGCATCACATAATCTTCATAAACAAATGGAGTTTGTGCAGTTCTTTTTTTTTGTATCTAATTGTAGATTAAAGTTTCTGTTTTTGTAGTTAAGGACTTTTCATCCATGCTGGCTTAAAATCTGATGTTCAGATATCATTCTTGATGTTGGAAATGGCAATGGAGAGGGTCCATTTAGATGTTGCTCAGGAGCTTTTCACTGTAATAATGTAAAAGTCGACTTTAAATTAATAAAATGTGTAGTTATCTAAGTTAATGATAAAATATAAAAGGTAGGTAAAAGTATAATGTTTTACAATGCGGAAAAGAAAGCAAATGGTTAAATCAACCAGTATTAGTGTTCCTTTCAAACAATCGGTCAGTCTCCTGAGATAATTTAGTTTTAATTATCATTACCTCTCAGAAAACGTTTCCTGTAGAGCAACAGGAATGATTTTGATCTACATCTTGTCAAGGTTAGGTGGAGGAGGTGAAGGACGGTGTAATTATCACCACATAGGTTTTCCCTACAGTCCTCTTCGCTGTCTCTATTACTGTCTGAGTTTCCTTTCTCAGTATAACAGAATGCCCTACAGGGTGAGCTGTCAATCACTGTTGTCACAGTAACATGCACACATACGCACACACACAAACACACACATGGAAGAGAGGCATTAAATGTGCATACATGAGTAGAAATGTTGCAGTAACATGAAAAGAAGTGGGAAGACCAGATGAGATCACACCGTGCAGGTAGTGGAAAACTGTTACTCTTGAAGTTTGGTAACGCTCTGGGGTGCGTTTTCCGTACAATGACGAAAGGTAGCATTTCACTATCTTGGCGAATGAATTTTATGCTGTATCTTTTCATATATGTTTGTATTGAAGACGAGAGAACACCCATCTTCTTCATAGGCCTAGAAATGTATTCATTAAGATAATATTAAAAGTCTTTACATTCTTCGTTTTGTCCTTTAACCTTTGTACTTGGTGACTAATATTAAATTGAGCTATTGTGAACAGATGGGTAATCTGTGAGAAAACACCCTCTGTTTGTAGATGGTCTACATTAACATACTTATACTGACTCAATGCAACCCGTAACCAACAAATAACAAATAAATACATTTAAAATAACTTTTACAACTACTTTTAAAAAACCTTCACCTGAAATATGTTTGTACAGCAGGACTATCTAACATTCCCTGTGTACACACATTACATCCACCTCCTAAGACTGCATTTTCTACTTTTTGTGATGTAGTCACCACAAACTAAGCTTCAAACCACAGGTCAGGAGCTGTAGTTCGAACTATGCAACTTAACGACGTTCCTTAACCCTAACGTTCATATGGTTTTGAGGAACACCTGCGTCACTTAACGATGGTTTGTACCATGTAAGTTACCAACCTAGTTACCTCCGTAGTTTAAACTAGCGTTTTGGGAAAGAGTTGCATCGCAACTTCATAGTTCCAACCAAGGAAGTTGCTACTGTAGTTAGCATCAATGCTTTTGGGAAACCCACCCCTGGATAGATTAGTCAAAACACACACATGCAAAGGTAAACACATTGCAACTTCAGTATTGGAGTTTGTTTTTTTTAATTTTTGATTTCACACAAGAAGTGCGATGTTGGCTTTGAGCTTTTTTTTAAGTAACACACCCGAATGACTCATCATGGCATGGCTATTAAGCAAAACTGTAAATGATCTTTTGTCAGTTGGCTGCTGCCTGGAGGGGATTGCAATTCTAGCAGGAAATTAAAATTTCATAGAAGCTGTAGGAAGCCTGTAAGGCTGTCCTGAAGTTCAACGGTCTTTTGGAAGCCTGCAATACTCCACCTATGTACAATGTAGATCTGACAAATGAGCAAAATAATAAAAAACAACTAATAAGTGTGTAGAGTGGTCTTATGTTGGGGCAGCACATAACACACTGAAAGTTTAAACCAATAAGGTATCAGTTGGACAGAAAAGAGTAGTTTGATTTGGTGGGAGGACCAGGAGGGTGGGACTTTTCAACCTGCAGCATGAAGATTATGAAGATGACTTATGAATGACTTATGATGACTTAAGATGACTTATGACTTATGACACTTATGAAGATGTTTTGTTTTGTAAGAGTTTCCAGGAATTTTATATTTCAAACTGTATTCAGTGCACTTTGATGCAATGATCTCTTAAGAATCCATTAGTTATTTTTGATAGATTCACTACCTCTGTAGGGGCTTGATGAGCTCTGTTACATGTATTCCAACATTGTCAACAATTAGTTTGCTTTAATATTCATAATTGACACATTGCCATCTTGTCTTGTCTTAATGCACTTAGCAGAACAGAATGTTAAACTATTCCTCGTTCTTCAATAAAAACTTCAAGGATTGTCTCCGATTTGAGACATTGAGGAACAGCAGTCTTTTTGAATGTAAAGTGTTGATTCCCCAAAATTTGTTATCTATCATATATTGGATGTTGGAGTGTCTTTGAATCCACCATAATGGAACAGTTTTAAAAACAGTCCCACCTTGAAATTTAATCACGTTGTGGTGATATTGTAACTTTTGTAAATCAACGTCAACAACAAAAAACAGACTAAATGTTTTTATCCCACATTTATGAATTCTCCAACATTATTCTTGACCTTGCAAAAAGCGATTGAGAAACTAATCTCTAGTCCAGTCCAGTTGTCATTTTTGATTTTCAGCTCCAGCATGTGGGATTTGAGAACTATGTGAATATCAGCCTTTTTTAAATGTAATTAAAAAATACCAAACTCGCATTATTCTTTTCATGATGTTAGTAGTTAACTTTTAATATTTACTTCCCAACAAGATAAATATCCAAGTGCAACGATTAGGAGGGAGTTAATGCACCATAATGGAATAGTTTTTAGCACATTCTTAGCTTCACACTCAGTTATCAAGTAACAATAAAAAAACCTGACTACAATATTTAATTATTGATCAAAGTCATACCATTCTGGCATGAACAAAAAGCAATGACTGCCTGAAATGTAAACAATCTCTCTAAACAGTTAAGATGTACTTTAGTGTTTGATAGAAAATGTGTCAAGAATACTGATTTGGTCCTTTAGGTTTAGGGAACTATTTACCAATATTTGTGTATTATTTCCAAAAGGGTCTCATCATTTATCATTTCCTCTGATCTACTGAAAGATAACTGAAAACTATGTGACTTTGAATCAATAACATAGTCATTGTACAGTCTTCCCTGCAGGTTCACTACCGGTTTAACCTGCTTCTGTTTTCTGCCTGTGACACGGACAGCTATTCACAGAGAAAACATCTGTACTTCATCAGACAGACAGATTCTTGTAATAACCCCTCTCAAATATCCTCCTCCTTTTTTAGATAACACCATACTGCTCTTACACAGCTGTACTACAAGCTGTTGCAGTTGAGGCGAATGTGCAGCTTAAACAGCTCTCAGCCTCTGTGTTTAACCGACGTCAGGAAACAGATGGGCGTAGCTTAAGACATCATATAAAATATAAATGACACAATGTATGTTAAGTCAGCTTATTTGTGTATGATTTTTTTTCCATTTTATCTATGTTATTTTATTGTACAGCACTTTTGTTAACTCTGGTTGTTTTTAAATGTCCTTTATAAATAAAGACTTTTCTTAAGCCTCACCCATTTGGTACATCTGTAATATTCTGTTAAAAATGTAATTAAAGCAGTAAAGCTAAAGTATCTTTAACATTATGACCAATGGCAGACATTCATAAAGGCAATTTGAAAAAATTATCATGAACCAGATATTTTCTTTCAAGCTAGTTAGCAAGTGTTTTATATAGATTAATTTGGACTAATTGATATTTGTAATGTTTGCATTTCCAAAAATGCAATCATCCCTTTATTTCCACCACAGTCTTGTGTATTTGTGTCTCATGAACCAGTAAAGATGCCACCATTTCTCAGATCATGACGCTGACATCAAACTGTCTGCTGAGGCTTATGGGAATGTCTTTGGTTTTGCAGGTATTTTCTCATAAATCAAGTATTGGACAGAGTGAAAAATTGACCTGGTAATGATGCTAGATGAAAAACAAAGTCATCACACTTCACCCTGAGGGGGACATGAATAGTCTGTACCAAATTTCATGGTAATTCATGTGATAGTTATTGAGACATTTCACTGTAAATGACTTAAACAGTAAATGTCAGCTTCATGGTGAAAATGTCAGGGGATCATCATTGACCAATGTTGCCATCTAAATGTAGACTATTAATTTGATTAAAATGCTGACAGATAGACAGAATGGATACATGATGGACTAGCTATCATGGTTAAATACAGTACACTAAGATATGGGTGCAGCGTTGATACAGTCACTTTGCAGCCAAACAAACCCTCCCACATTGTTATATAAAATGGCTCACGCCAGTTCCGTGAGTTACGTTCAGCTCAACTGGACTTGCATGATCCAAGTCTGCCTCTCACACTTCTTTATGAGTCATACATCTGTCAACACAAACTGTCAGAGCTACACAACCATAGCACTAACAACTAGCGCCAAGTATGTTGCAAAGGTCAGCTCATGACTTCTAGTGTCACTCATACTGTATGTTTTCAAGTGATTGTTGTGACTTTCTGCTTTTCAGGACTGAAGTCTTCAGAGTTTCCTGTGAATTAAGGGTTGAGTTTATTTTTCATAAATGCTCCTACTGTTCACAAGTACATTGACACGTAACACAGTTCAGGTATGATCAAAGTGCTCTGCTGCTATTGACAACAACTGCACCACTTAGCCTACAAGCACATCTTTCTCTTCTGTTCTGTTCTGTTAGTTGGACTATCAATATTTGAATGTTCATGCTACCCAAAACTGAACACCTAACATATTTCAACTGCAAAAAGCCTTGGTCAGGATTTACTGTCTCACAGACAAAGTAAGATGAATGCTACTTTATGATTGAACAGATTTTGTTGCTGTCAAACTTCACCGTCAGTGTCAAAAATTTGTTCTGTAATCTACACACATGGAGGTTGTCAGTCAGTAGTATTTCAAGTAAAGCAGCCTGAGGCCAAAGAGACATTAAACACAACCAGTGACAGCTTACACCAAATACAATCAACACCTGTGGATTTTCAGATATCAAAACATTTACAGGCTTTGTAGAGGTGAATCTTGGGCACGGCTGCCTCAGGACATGAAAGATTGTTTTAGTTTTTTGATCAGTGGAATCAATCAGCCTTTTCCCTCTTTTGTCTGCCCAGCTGTTGTTTATTCTCTCTTGACCTGAATCAGGAGGAAATCTGAGGAAATGACACACATCACACTGCATGAAAATACACATCAACTCACTCCCTTGACATTTTGAAATGCATCTTACATCTGGAGCTATCAGCTTGGTTGTTAATCACAACTATGTTCAAGTCAGAAACACAACCTGGAAGACAAACAATAAACACAAATCGTTCAGGCCAAAGCTTTCCAAATTGTTGTTATGTTTCCTTTTTACCCCACAATTAAGTCTTGGAAATATTATGGCTTGCAAGCATCGTTTTCCGGTAGCTGCCTCTCAACAAGTCAACAGTAACTTTTAAAGGAACGAAGCATGCGTTTGCGCTGTTAGCCTGTTTTTCATCTTAATTGATAAGCTATGAAAATTAAGTATACTGACCTCATTAGAGCCTGGCACAGTGTTACATCACCTACTGTTGGCTATAATATTCTCTGTTATATCTCCATGACTGTGACATTGACCACCTCTCATATTAATCATGGACTGCTTTACTTTAGAAAGATGTTTTTAGCATCTAACTTAATGTAACTTATGTAAAACCATATCCTCTTTATTTCTTTAACAGTGTAGAGCTGCTCTGTTGACACATTGTTGACAACTGTACTATTGATACTTCTCAGGTCCTCTAACACTACTGGCATTGCTATCTTTTTGTCTGATGATTTCCTAGAGCAATCAATTGCAGTGGTTGCAGTCAATAAAGGCTTAAACTTTGCCTGTTACAAGGTAACCTTGGGGGGAAATGGAGACTGGGTAAAGCTCAAGAATGAAGCTTGTTCTAAAAGGACACATGAATTATTTTGATGTCTATGGTCACATTAGTTAATGGCTGATGGTCAATGTGCCATTATGCCAAAAGTGTAATAACCAAAATGGTGTGAATAGCAAAAAACTTGTAAAAGTCCTTTAAAGCATTCAAAGTAGAAATGTGAAAACTTTACTCAACAGTGTGATAATTTGTCTGGTCCGGAGAACTCCAATAGCAAATGTCAAGGTCTCTAAGTGTTTTTCCCTCTTGGAATTCACTTCTATGCTCTGGTGTCAAACTTGTCCTTTAATTTCCCTGAAAACCTATATGTCTATATGCATCTTTCATCCTTAAAAAAGTTCCAGTCTCCTTTAATTGACTCGTCTACAAGATGGGCTGTCACGTCTGTTTCTCTTAACAACCACATCCACAATTCACCCACAGGAGGATAATGGCCAGGAGGAAAGGTGCCTTTAGGTGCCTCCAAGCCCTCTCTTTCCTGCTACCTTGGCCTGATTAAAACAATTGAGGGGGAACATGCGGAGTACTTGACCCAAACGGTGTATCGCATCAAATTGCTTTTGTTAGGTGAACCCAACGCTACGCCTGGCCTGCCTGTCTGCCCGTGTCCAGAGGGGATTTTGAGATGCATATACATGAGCGCAGCAGGCTGGGAGGGGAGTCAGGTGGAGTTCTGGAGGCCAATTTAGGCCTGGTGGGAGAGGTGAGGAGGACAAAGGAGAATGGAGAAGAGGGCAGCAGGCAAACCTAATAGAGCTTCCTGCTAACAAGCCCCATCTCTGGGCTTTAAGTCACACCACATCTTCTACTCCTTCTCCTGTTCCAGCAACGCTCAGTTTTCCTCTGCATAATTTCGCACATTCATTTTGTTATCCTGCTTTCTTGCCCTTTCTCCTTACACACCAATTTGGATGGGCAGCAGTGAGTTAAAGACTTTTTCTCTTTCTGCCTCATTTGTGCAGACATAGAACAGGACAGGTTCTGGTGTTTGTTTGCATGTTTGTGTGTTTGTGTGTGTCATCTATCTGTCTTTGTCAGACAGGTGCTTTGTTAAGCTGCTGCCAATCATTGTCTGGTTCAGTTTTTTTTTTCTTCCACGCTCTGTTTGTAGGTGAGTGTAACCAAAAAGCAGCAGACAGGTTCAGGAGAGGAGATTACATCTCTAAGTTTTCTTTCCTTTTTGAGATTTCTCATGCGTCCCATGCTCCAGACAGTCACAGGAGTTCATTAAGTTGGAGCGCCTCATAGCAGTGCTTCTGGCATGGTAGGTAACAGGTCAAAAAGTTTCCCCCAGGCAGTGTCTGCCTTTTTAACAATGTCAGAGAGAAATGTTTTAAAAACAGTTTTGCCTAATTTGACTTAAGGCAGCCAATTTATGTTTCTTGTACTATATGAGGTTTGGTTTGGCGTTGGCCTGTTTTGGTATAAATACCAAAGTTGCAGAACAGAAAGAAGATGTTTGTTGGTGGATTAAGAAACTTTTAAAATACATGCTCCATGCTAAATTTAAGATGTTACACCTCTGTAGGCTGATATCAGTTGCGTTATTTTAAGCACAAAGTAATCTTCCTGTGCAGATGTTAACTGACTTCCCCTGTGTGGTAGGTGACTTAAAGGTCTTGGTTTACCCTCAGTATTAGTTAAACCTTCAGACTTAGTTACCATCACAACAATCATATTAGCAACCATAAACAACAAGCTCTAACCTTTTCCCTCTTTGTTATAGAGATAGTATGCTTTATGCGGCCATCTTGATATTTTATTTACTGACAAACCAAAACTCACAAAAGTCACAAGTGGTAAATATTGTGAGGTTGGATTAGAATTTTGGCTTTTTTAGCAGCTTTGATGACAACTGATCCAAATGAAAATGGCTTCATGATCTTGGGATTTCAATATAGACTCTTTCATATCCATAAGCAAACTGAAATTGAAAAACATACATTTCAAAGAAAACAAAACCACTTGTTTAGTGCACACCACAACATACTCTACTACACACCAGAATACTGTGTACATTTACCACTAATGCGTATTGGACAACAAGCCAGTAAACCAAACTCAGTACTTTCCAAAATTGTGCTTACGAACATTTTGCAGATGCTTTGCTTTTGCCATAAGTAGGGTGAAGACCCTTTGGTGTTACTGTGCTAAGAATGTTTGCCACAGGAAAGGAGCTTTATGCTGCTTTCTGCTTTAATACTAAACGTAGCAGTAGTGCTGGGCTGCCATTCATCCTTTTTTTCCCGGACTTGTCCTCTTTTTGGGACCAAAAAATGCATCTGGCCAGGATTTCTAAATCGGCCAAAATGTCCGGGATTCGGCTTTTGTTTTCTGCAGTCAGCATTCTATGCATGCGTTTTTGCATTGCATTGATCAGAACTGGCACTATTACATTTTACATCTTTGGCGTACCAGGACTTTTTGCATACTGGCACTTCTCACAAGCTGCTGTAAGGCATCTTCCCTCTCCAACGGTGGAGACGGAATAGGGAGAAGATTGAGTGATCTGTGTGACTCAGAATGCATGACCTACAAAGCTGGTATATACGTGTCAGTGTCAAATAAAACTGCTAGCAATCAATTACTTAACCCCCCCTCCCCAGCCCCAACCTTCCACCATTTGCAGGTATCCGTCTGCCTTCTGCCCCAACTGTCCAAAACCAAAATATAGTCTCCCTAAGTAGTGGCAATCATTTTTAAAGTTTTTTAAACAAAATTTCAACTGCTGTTTTTCTGGTGCACAGACTCTCACTGAGCTCATGCTTGCTGGCTGTACTTGTACAAGGCTCAGCGATGCTTTAAACTAAATGCTAACATTGTCATGCTAACATGCTCACTATGGCAATGCTAAAATGCTGTCTCTTAGAAGGTAATGTGTACCCAGTTTAACAACTTAGTTTAGCATGTTATGCTAAAATTAGGTAATTGGCACTAAACAAAAAGTGTGATGGGAATATCATTAGTTGTGGTCTAGGTATTTTGACCTGCATTTGATCCATCCAATAGTTATTGAGATATTTCAGTCTAGACCAAAGTAGTGGGCTGCCAAACTGACTCATGTTGCTATCCATTGAGCAATCCTGCTTGCATAGCTAAAACTACCCACCATGCACCTCACTCTGCCCAGAAGGACACCAAGATCTGTGGCAAATTCAAATGCAAACTCCACTTTTACCCTGTAAAACCTCTTGAACATGAACAGCTGCTTAAAATGAGATGTGTTACTTTTTGATAATTCAGGAGATGTTCTGTCAGACATGGAGGGTTAAACTGAGGGCTTGTCTCCCTGTCAGACAAAGCAGCATGAGATGAACATCTCTGTCAAAAATCAGCTTCATCCCCCTCCCACTGTGCCGCTGCGCTCTCATTTTGACATCTGTGTTAAACAAGGACTCCAACAAATCCTCCCTCTGCAGGCTTAGAGCAGCTACCTGGGGAAATCACAGCTGTCTGGGTGTGTGATTGTGTGTATGCGTGTGACATACATAACCATGATGCCACACTGCTCTGCCAACATGCAAGAATGGTTGTGCATACGTATGTTAGCAGCATCCGATATGCTTTGGTGTACCGACCCCTGTGGGTAATTGACAGGCTCAGGCTCCTTGTTTAGGCTGGTCTCAGGGGGGGCAGTTAGGCTGCCTGCGCTCAGAGCCGCAGACCTCCACTCATGGAGAATGCATAGAGGGATCTCTGGTGTATTTGTGGATTAGCTATGTTCTAAAGGGCAAGGGGGCAAATAAGGCCATGGCAGGTGAAGTTATTTGTCAAGTATTATTCTACACACACTACACTGAGTAGCTGAGGTACAAATAGTAGCAATAATTATGGCTGGACAATATGACCAAAAAAATTAAAAAGGAATGGACATAATAGCCTCAAATGTGACAATTTAAAAATAATCACTACTGGATATTTTCTTTCTCATGTCAGGTTCCTATTGACATGTTGTTTGTCCTGATTAATTATATCAGGAGCAGCTGACAGTTTTCGTCTTCTGAACTGGACAGATTGGTCTGTTGAAGCTTAGAAGTTTAGAAGTTATTGGTAGTACAGAGCTTGGTTTTGATTCTAATCATTAATTTAATGCAAATTGAGATATAAGTAAATTTGGGTTAAGAGATTGTAGAGAGATTTTAGTACTATCAATACAAGTTGTCATCAATATTGATGGCAATTCATTCTAAATGAATTGTGCTGTGCTGGAAAAATGGAACGGACAAAATACATAACATAAATGCCACATTCGCTTGATGGTTAATAGAAACTTTACTGTATTTTGTTTCAGTATTATGTATGGGAGTATGGGATATAATAGCAGAGGTGGGTGTAGCTACAACAGTGCTGTTAGATACCCTGCTCCTCCTGCACATACTAAAATATTTTACCAGTAGGGACAAAAACCTAAGTTGATTTGAACAAAATACAAAGTAAATATAATGTAAAAGGAGTATTAATTGTATCCATTGTAGCAACACTAGATTCAGTGGTGATGGTAGCAGTAGTTTAATTATTAGCCTCATTAACAGGCGCAGTATGAGGTAACGTTCTTAAATGGCCCATGAACACAAAGTCAGAAAAGAGAAAAGAGCATTAAAACACTAAAGAGAGTATATCTGTCTGACCTCTCCCGTCCTTCCCTCTGCAGGTATTTTCTCAGTGATGATTCCCACCCACAGTCTGTCAAACATGACCCAACCTGCGGCAGTGCTGACTTGGTGGGTCTCTGCCTGCGGGGGCAGCATTAACAAACACTACCTCTCATCCAGAACATCAAACAGGGCAGGGCCTCCAGGAGGAGCCTGAGGAGAGGTTAGCAAGCATAAGGATGTTGTATTTAACAATGTTAGAATTAACATTTGATGAGCACTTGTACCCACAATGACTCCCAGCATGACATTTTTTCTTTCATAAAACAAAGTTCTACTCATTGAGGCATACAGGACTAATTTATACAGCTTTGATTCTTGCTGTAATAGCAGTAATAACAGAAACATTAGTATTAGTAGTAGTACTAATACTGGGGATAGACAACGTGATTTTATACTTAGCACTTCATCACTATTTCAAACTCCAACCTAGCAGCAATACTCAGGTTGATTTTTGGTTGTTTTAAAGCAGCATGAGACAACTACCAGAGTTTCAAAGTGGCCGAAACATCTGTGGCCAAACAGCTGAATAAATTAACACATCAAGGAGAACAAGAAGGCCACAAGTCAAAACTATCAGAAACAAGATTTTTCATGATCAGACCTCACACAGCTGTCTGTTCTCTGAAAACATGACACCAAACATAACCAAAGAGACACGCAACACAACGAACCATGATCACGCTAGCAACCATGCTCAAAAAACCTCACCTGACCCACCGATGGAGCAGTAGAGTGACGCATAATCAGCACTATCATCAAAAGTCGGTATTTCATGCTTCACTTGGTTCCACATCTGCTATGAGACAGATCTGGTGATTGCGTGAAATACAGCATGTTGTCAGTGATGTTTACCAGGCGTGAGAGATCACACAGGAGGTGTTTATTTTCTGTGTCTGAGCCTGGCAGTCACGCCTGGCTTTACTGAAACTCCTGAAGCAGAACACGCTCTCTTTAAACCGCTGAGATAAAATGATTATGATCTGACAGCTCGTGGATCCACAGAAATGACTGAAAAACGAGTGAGTTATCATCTGAAGGGGGATGCTGAAGTAACAGCAGTTTTTGATGAGATTATCTGTGCATTTATTGTACCCTTTTTGGCAAATAAAGCTGTTTCAGTTTATTTTATAGAGCTGGGACTGTGCAGAGAACCTCTTGCATGGCTGCACAGTTCAGACTAGTAGATCTAAACTCTGACGTTGGCAGGTTTGAAGATTCAAAGTTCTGTTACAAACACACAAGCACATGATAATGTAATGCAGTTTGGGTAAAAACATTCCTTGTAGGAAGTAGGATTTTTGGTTGTAGAACCCTTTTATTTACATTATAAACAACTTAGAGAAATATTTTAGGAACAACTCACATGTGACTTAGGGTTAGGATCAATTTTAGTAAACCACACAAGGAAATGTGTTTTGGTCCAGTACTCCAGGCATCAAACACGGTAAAATCACAGTAAAAACAGCAGGAGACACAAGAAGACCATAACATAATCCTTATAAAACTAAAAAGAGTTATACCAGAGTTTAACTGAAAAATGCTCCTAATTAAATATTCATCCTAAACCTTTGTTGGCTAGTATACAATGATGTAGAGCTTTGATTAGTCGATTGACAGATAATTTATCTGCAACCATTTTGATCACTCATAAGTTCATTTAAGTCATTTTTATCATAATAATAATTTCTGGTTTTCTTTGGCTTTGATGGTAGTAAACTAAATATCTTTAGGTTTTAAATGTAAACATAACATACTTTATTTGTGAGATACACAGAGCAAAATTCATCCTCTGCATTAAACCAATCCCTGAAAGGAGCAGTGGGCAGCCTCTGTACAGTGCCCGGGGACCAACTCCAGATTGAAATCCATGCCAGGTCAAATGGCACAGGCTGGAGAACCTACCTAACATGTTTTGATGGTGAGGGAAACCAGAGCACCCAGAGAAAACCCACACAGACACAGGGACCGGGATGATCGAGGTTCAAACCCAGGACCTTCTTGCTGTGAGGCCCCAGTGCTATCCATTAGGCCACCGTGCTGCCTGCACTCAACTCGCAGTTTTGTTTATTTTTAATTACCTGTATATTCTACTGTGTGATCAACTGTCCCATTTTCTTACTACATACGTACATGCTGTTTGTCAAAAAGTCTTTTCACACAGTGCATATGGTGAACAAAGTGAGACCTGAACCTGTATGACACAGATACATTCTGGGAATGTAAGTTAAAGGACCCCCCCAGCAGGTAAGGCCTATCCTGTGCAGGAACCGGTCTACTATTAGGGCTTGGCTAGGACTTTCCTTGGGGTAAACAAAGGCATACTCTATTCCAGGTCTGCACATAATTAATCTTTGTCATTTGATTGTACACTGTGGCACTGTAATGACAAACATGGTGTGGTGGTTTCTGTCTAAGGCCACACGCTGCCAAACCCCAAGGTGTGGCTGCCTGGTGTGGTCACCTCCTCTCCAGATGGCTGGTTGGTGTTTCGGCTAGTTGACAATTTGATGGCCTGATTGACGGTTTGGTTGGTTTGTTAATTTAGCTGAATGACTGTTTGTTTGATGCCTACCGTGTTTCTCTCTGCTTCAGATGACTGGTTGGTTGGATTGTTAACTGACAATTTGGATTGATAGCTGTTTGGGTTGGGATGTTAGCTCATAGAAGTTTTTCATTCGTTGGCAGATATCTTAACTGGTTGGTCAGCTTACAGCTTCTTGTCTTTTGGAAATAAAGTTCTATATGTTTAAACAATTTAAGCCTGCTGAGCATGATTTTGTACTGACTGACCCACCGGTGTGATGCTACTTATAAAGTGGTTGTAGAGAAGTAGATTTGGGGTGTGCACTCCACGATTTGCAGATCTTTCAGGTGGACTGTGATTGGCAGGCTTCAATATGTTGCCACAAGTTAAGGTTTTTTGGCTCTAGTAACTGGCAATGATGACCATGGCCTGTCTGTTTTGGTGACCAGTTGTCAGGTTAACTATATTGCAGAGTGGTTGGCTGGTTAGTTTGTTGGTCTATTTACTCTTTGCATTGTTGACTGGCTGTGGCCACACTACAAACAACAACACAACTCCCTCCAGACAACCACTCATGCAAAACAACTTTAAAACACAAGCTACAGTTGGCCCTGGTGATGTGAACCACATCTGGTAATACACAGGAAAACCAAACCATAAGCAGCCAAGCAAAATAATACACAAATGTAATCATTTGCAATAAACACAGGAGACAGGCAAAGGATCAAGATAATGGTTTATGATCTGGATGCATATTGGCTTGTTTATCCTGTCCTTCTAGAGAGACAGAGAGAGAGCGAGCGAGAGAGAGAGAGAGAGAGAGAGAGAGAGAGTCTGTGATGGGGTATGTGGCTCTGCTGTGTGTCTTAGCACAGGCTGTAACAATGTATGGCAGCTTCATTGAGGCTCAGCAGCAGATGTCTTTTTATTTGGTTTTATTCTTTGTTGTAGAACTTTATTTACATGTTTGTTCATGTAGGATCCTTGCCAGTAAAATAATAGTGACTAAATAAGTCTGAAATAGAGAAGGAAAGCAAGAAATAAGTGAAACAACGCCATCTAGAAGATTATTTTTACTTGAGTAATTCTTGTGTTTTGGGGAGAGAGCAGTACAACAATTTGTTGCTGAACACCGCATTCGTTTGTGCTATTGTATCATCAGTTTATTTGAAAACACATATCAGCAAAAAGAGAATCCCTTCCTGGTCATGTACACATGTTTATTTTAATATCTTAGTCAACGGAAGGAGTTTAATTCAATGTTTTAGCTTCCCCAACACTTTTACCAGGTGAGTAAAATATGAAAACAGAAAAGAGACTCACTATCAGTTATGACTAAGACTCATCCCGGTAAGCCCGACTTTCATGGATCATCAGCAGCCTCTTTAGTTGATCCAGCATCAGTCATGAAGTTCATGGGTGGGTTGCTGTCAATCGCCACTGTGTGGCTTTACCTGCTCCCATTAGCACAACAGAAAAGCTAATGCATTTACTGCAGACATGTAAAGGTTTATATGACATGAAGAAGGATTCACAGCATGAAAAAACTGTGGTTAAACACAAAAGGCTTCAGATCTTATAGTGAAAGATTTCAGATGGCCTTCTAAAATCACCTCAAGCCAAAATAATTTCAAGAAATGTTTTCAATTATACCAACAGTATTTTACGATTGCTTTGAATCAAGTTTTCACAAAGCACATGTGCAAAATGAAAACTGTATGAATTAAACTACAATATGATATGATATGATACAATACAATATGAATCAACTTTATCATCTTAACATTGTTTATGTTTGTCATTGACTTTCAATCATTTTAGCAAATTAAACGGTCATTATCAAATGATGCTGCCCAACAATAATTCATTCTTATAAAAAAAGTATGCAGTTGTCATTTGCAGCAAAGATTATACAGTAGAAATAGTGATTTGTATTTGAAAATCATGTAGAGTAAGAATTCCCCCTGAAAACCTTTGTAAAAACAAAATTGTTTTTACCACAGTATGTCTACATATACGTACATAAATTAATAAATGTACATAGGCAGTCTAAATCTGCAATCTCTAAAAATACAAACTATATAATTACAATGTTTGTGCATTTGATGTTTAATGAGCCTGTGTGCTCATACCTGGTGGTACTATTGTCAGACATTTCATTGTTACTATTGAGCAAACCATTCATCCATTAATCTTACTATTCTCAATCAAGTGTTTGTTCAGACAGAATACAGGATGAAGGTGTGTGTAGTCTGGGTGTTATTTCCTGTCCTATTGTGTGTTGTCACACATCGATGTGGTGGGAACCTCGCGAAATGCTCTCTCGTCTTTTCACAGGAGTGTTTGTCTGTGTTTCTGTGTCTCTGGCTGGCTGTGGTTTCTCACACAAACTAGTTTCTGCTTGTCTCGCGGCTACATCTGAGGTTAGGAGTGTGAGTGTATGTGTGTGTGTGTGTGTGTGTGCGTTTGTGAAATGTGTACACGCGGACGTGTGTGGCATGAAGTCTCAAAGCGTCAATCAAATTTAAATCCGGAGATAAAAGGAAGGGGATGCCCTTCCCTGTCTTTTAATTATAGTGTTTGTAGTCAAAGAGGCAGGAAACTCAGATGCTAATGTAGCGTACAGTTGCCACTGTTCCGCTTACCTGGTCAGGTAGACAATACAGTTCCCTCATTGACTCTCATGCTTAATTGATCATTTACATTACTGTCAGAGAGTGAGGCAATAGCATAGAGAAATGCTGGTGATTTCTTTGTTTTAAAGTTTTTTTTGTGATGGGGTGTAGGGAGGAGGAGGTACAATAGGGGGTTAAAGGAGAGAGGCTTGTTGCCACAGTAACAGAGGTATATAGTATATTGTTTAAGGTAGAAGAGAGAGGCTGGAAGCAGACAGGTTAATCCTCTCCAGGCAACCAATTACAGACTTCCATCTCCCATCCTTCCTGCCCCGTATAATCTCACTGACTCACCCTTACACTCCCTTACCCTCCTCTTTACCTGACTCTTATCCCAGCCACCCCACCTTCCTTTCCTCTATTTCTTATTCTCCCAAAACGCAGCCCCGGTATTTTTATAATATCCATATCAGACAGGTTCTGCACTTCACAGTTTGCATCCAATGCCAACACAGGAAGTAGTGTTGTTTATGTAGTGAGGCAGAAAGTTTGGGTGTGGAGCTTGAGGCAATAAATGGGCATGAGTGTGAAGCATGTCTGACTTTCATGCAATAACTAACCACAATTTCCCGCTTGCAAATGCTGGTCAATATTAATGGTGAGACCGTCCTCCCATGAAGAATGTCAGCATCAGTTGTTTCAAGAGGTGCCCTATATGGACATGTTCAAGTCCTCTAACGGCTGTAGGAATTATGACAGGACCACAGGAGGAAGTCAAGTGACGTTATTATAAAGCAACAAGAGTCTTCAATGGAACAAGGTCAGCGTAACGTCAACAAAACATCTGACTTTAACCCGGGAGACCGCTGTTCATTTTCTGTTTCCAACCGTCAGACAATATTGTTTTTTTAAACCATGATCCTTTCCTTAACCAAATGTTTATAATAACTAACCGTAGCTATTTACTTTAACCAAACCAAACCATAGCGACATTGTTGTCACACCATATGACAAAACACGTCACAACATGGACAAACTGAGTATATTTATTGTATAAGTTGCAGGACATACTTTTATGGTCTGGTCTGGAGGGTTGTACAGCATCTTTACCGTAAAGCTGTGAGCACCTGAAGTGACTATGGCAGGTGTATTCATGGAGGTACACTGCAAAATTGGCTTCATTAGTAATGATTTAATACATTTAATAAAAAGACACTAACTACCATAATATGTTGCCTGCAAATCTGGTGTTGTGGTTATGTATGTTACTCAGTAAACCACAAACTTGTACATCTGAAGTTATTGAAGTGATTTGCTGTATCAGTTACTGTAGTAGCTTAAAGACCCAGTCATGCATTCCGAAACACAAGTTGTGAAATGTGACGGGACATGTTACCATTTGGCAGCCATCACTAATCCAACAAGTGCCTCGAGATTAAGCTCTTCTAAGGTTCTACTTTGACCACATTCCTTTCAAACAGATCATTTTGATTGGCACAGCTGAGGCGACCACTATCCTATAAAGAATGTCTCCTTGGGTCAATATAGTACTAATATTTTTTTTTGCAAAATACGTTTTGAAGGAAATGTTATTTCTTCTTTGACTTTGTTCATCGGCAACATTTTTTCCCATCATGAGAAGTGCTTTTTTAGCACACCAGTGTTAAAGTGGCCGGAGGGGATGCTGGATGTGCAAAACTGCACAGAAGATCATTGGTACCCATCTACTGAGCATCAGTGATATCGGTGAGCTAAGGTGCCTACGCAGAGCTCAAAGGATACTAAAGTAGCCACCAAGCCACAGCCTGTTCACCCTGATCTCTATCTGCTATCTGACTTTTAAGCTCAAATTCATCCTCAACACTGCTCCATTGAATGTACTTTATTTCTGTTTACCCTACCTGCTTCTATTTTAATGTATATTGTCTGCTATGTAGCAGAATGGGGTTACAAACTCAGTTTCACTCTATAACCTGTTATATTGTGACAAAATAAATGTACCTACCTACAGGTCCCTATGTTTCTCTCAAAATGTATTTGTTGGAACAAATTGGAAGTGCATGTCTGTAGTTTCAAGGAGACAGAGCTGATCTTAAAGTGCCATTAATGTCATACAGTGTTATTGAGCCGGTGAACAAATTTTCTTATTGTTCTGCTGTTATCCACTTGGACTGATTTCATTCCGGATCCATCGTAAAACAGTGTGGGACAGGAAAGGTGACATTCTGGCACAGACAAGATATTTTGCTGAGGCTTTGATCTGTGGAGTGGCAGTCTAATCCTTTAATACTGCCCTGATGTTTGTCACTCTGAGTACCATCTGTCACACACACAGCAGGTTGTCAAATCAGGTCTTAGCCAGATTATGTACAAAGGTGATGAGAAGAGTGTAAAAAATAAGGCAAAGAGAAAGAGATAGTGAAAGAAAGAGAAATGAGTTTCCCAACTCTGAGTTGTTTATGTATCTTCTCATAATTTAAGTAACAACTGACTTCAACATTATCATATTTCCCGCTGTGGTTGATGTAGTAATCCTATAGTTTATACATCTTTTTCTGTTTTATCGGAAAACAAAAATAACTTTCCATTTTTAGTTGCTATTCCTCATGTGGATATCATTTTCTTAAGGTTTTGATTTTTCCGTTGCAGTTAATTATGTCCAGTTACAATGCCAAAACCGCATAGTTTGATTCTGGGTCACGCATTAATGGGTTTCACCCAACTGTGTTTGCTTTCTCACTGTTTAGACACTTAGAAAACAAACCTCTTTATTCTCGAAGTCCCCATGATGTACAGCCAAATAAGACACAGACTCCAAACACAATAAACTTTCACTTTGTGCAGCAGCTTTGCAGAGACCCGACATCCCCTCAGACCCGTCGCCAGTGGTCACATTCAGGGTTTTATTGGGTCATATCTCAGCCTTTGTGCAAAACATGATGGTGGCCAACACTGATGAATGGTAAATGGGATCTTAAAGGCACTACACTCATCGGATCTCATTAAAACATTGTATTGGTGTTACTTTAAAACCTGCCGTGATCATATATCTTGTTACATACATGTTGATAGATAGCACTACCGCAGTTATTGCATCTTAATCAGATTCTGTTTTAGCTCACACAAGCTAGCATTGATTTGAATACCTTAATTATATGTCGCATATTTGATTTATTTTTGTGAGTACTGTCAAATTCTTGATTTCTTACAGCCCTTTGAATGTAAATATGTATCAATAATATCAGGTTGACCCTGTTCTCCATAAATCTCCATACACAAACAGCAGCATGCCTAAACATGGAGAGAAAGAAAAGTTTTTTTTTTATTAAGTGCTGGGAATAAAAAAATAAATTAAAAAAAAGTGCTGGGAATAAAATTCCCCCCCTGTGCTTTTTTATGTTGTTTCAGCCAATATTCAAATGATCTGACAAATCATGTCACAACTTTCCGCCCCCACTACTTAAATCCCGGGGAAGAGATTAAATTCAAAAAGTTTCTTGTAAGGGTGTAAGAGAATAGGTGTTTCCATTTGTTAATGTGACACTCTTGGTGGCTTTACATTTAATAAGCTGGAGTCACTGAGAGTCTGCTGTGTTCTGCTTTAAAATGTTCCTTTTTGTCTATCTGCTTATCTACAGAAGTGTGTGTGTGTGTGTGTGTGTGTGTGTGTGTGTGTGTGAGTGTATACATGTTATTGCCAGAAGGAGGTACTGCATTGAAGTAACATGTTCTTCCTGGCTTTTACTACACTGAAGCATACACACAGTGTTTCTTAAATGGCATGATTGATGCTGATGCTTTGACACATTGCACTGTAAAACAGATAGTCCATTCATCCTTTACCTAAAGAATAAATTCTATAAAAATAAGTAAGAAATCTGACTGGATTTTAAAATTCTGACTTTTTGTCCTTTACCTTTTCTTTATGAGGTAAAGATTTGTCCTAATTACACCCATGGCTACAAGCTCTCTGTTTTGTCCCTCGCTAATTCCTTACTCTTTGCCTCTCTTTCTTCCCCACAGACATTTCTATCTCCAGGCCCTTTCAGTCTCTGATATTTTAGTTGTAATCCGTAAGTGCCTTTCTGACAATGTGTGTGCTTTTGTTCTACTGTTGTTTCATGTGGAAAATGTAACAAAAGTGTTTATACACCATCCTGTTAAACGGCGTACCTGAGCTTTTTTTCAGGTCAATCTAATCAGACAACACAGCATCATCGCAATTTGTGAAATAGTGACAAAACAATGCAGTCTATAGGATTGGTATAAGCTACGTTGCTGTGAATTTTCCCTTTTTTTCTTTGACTTTCCCTAAAATACATTTCAATTGGAAATATCTTTCGATTAGATTGAAAGTGCAACTCCCCCAGCCCTGTTCTAAATGTAAAGCCAAACAGCTTTTCTCTCCCCTTCCAATGTTATGTAAAAATATCTTTTCTCTCTTTGTTTCAATCAGATTTTCACTGCTCTCAGCCTCTTTGTATTAGCACACTGTTGGTTCAGACTTGAAACACACACACACACACACACACACACACACACACACACACACACACACACACACTGACGCTTGTCAGGCCCTGGCAGAGAAAGAAAAAAACTTAGGTAGCAAAGGGAGGGAAGAAAGAAAAAAACATCCCTGAGGTACCTTGTAAATTGCGCTGGAATGCCGACGCAGCCAATCAAAGGGCAGGAGATGGAGCCAGATTGGGAGGGGCGGGCGTACAGCAATGATGATGCTAATGCAGCCAATTAGAGCTGGACTGGCCACGCTCTGTTTTCCCCCTTCACAATGTCAATGGCAACATTTATCCCCCAATAAAACAGACATGATCTCAGGAGCCTGGGCCCTGCCAGGGCTTTCCGTTCCTACAGATTTCAGTTGATTGTACAGAACTGTGCCTGGAAGCACTTCGAGGGATGATTACTGAGCTTGTGTTACATGTTTAAAGGGAGATTCCACGCCATTTTTTCAGTGGTGTTCTCCACGTAAGTTATAATTCTTGAATTATTAAGACGTAAACACAGTTCTCTCCTATACCCGACACATAGGAAAAAATAAGGTAGATGCATGTGCTATGTATGCGCATGCATGCACACAAACACACACACACACACACACACACACACACACACACAC
>JAPMOB010085304.1:0-11118 GCA_029875015.1 Lepomis gibbosus | reverse complement strand
ATATATATGTGTGTGTGTGTATGTATAATTTAACATTTAACAGTCTCAGTAAGTGAATAAAGAATGAGACTGGTGCAAAAGTAATAAAAAAATCTATGTTTCTGAAGCCTCTGTGTATTTCTTCCCACCACAGAGATGTTGAGGGTCCGCATACTGGCGAACTCCGTGACCTCACAGGTGACGTTGCCCCCCTTGCAGAGTGCCAGCGTGGCCCTGATGCCTCCAGTGTCTGTGGCATCTTTTACATTCTGCAGACCCTTCGCCCAGGCGGACGAACACACCATCCACAGGAAGACCAGGATTGCTGTGACCACAAAGTCCTGGAAACAAGGAGGAAGACATCAGCTCTGCAGGCAGAAGCTCTCGTTTTTCAGTGACAAACAAACCCCAGTGTGCCATGTCAGCATTTTCACAGCTTGATTTAAGTCCATCCATTGGGACTATGAGTCTATGAGGAAAGCTGACCAGCAAAATCAATACTTACAATAACGGGTCCAAAGTCAGAGTCCTTGTAGACGTGCATGTAGCCTAAATACACCAACAGAGCCACCATGCTGTACAGAAAGCAGATGATGGCGATGCCCACAAAGAACTCCGCTGAGGAGGCCGAGTCTCCCACCATGTGTGTCGTCGGCACAGAGTGGTTACAAATAGTGGTGTTTACCTTGACGAGAGGGACCTGGCTTAACCTGGCCACAAAACAAGACGGAAGGTTCAAATACTGACTTATTGTCACACAAAAATGTGTGTGTGTGTTTTTTTTTAACCAGTTAAGTGATCACAGCTGTCACTTCAAACCTGTGTCTGCCGCTGAAAGTTACTAAAATCACACAAAACTGTCTCACCTAAATGGGTAGTGAAAGTTGGCACTGAGTGTTTCATTGCTGCCGTCGCCACAGAGGAGAGTTATGATGTTGCTCCCTGAGAATCCGCCACAGCTTCCAAAAGCAAATATGGCCGTGAGCTGTTTGGACAGAGAAGAGAGTGCGAGAGATTAGTGGAAGAGTTGAGACTGAGAAAAACCCTGTTCGGCTTTGGGGATGTAATATCAAAACCAAGAAACTTGTAAGATGGTGGAGATTTGTTTAATGGGAGTGGATGATGTTCAGTATATTCTTCCAAGAAAAAATTTAACTTCATGGCATTGATTTGTAACTGAAAACCATTACCAATCATAATTTAGTTTAACTGGGATCCTCCCTACATACATGTACTCTTGGACAATACAGTATACCCAGAAGAAAGCTGGCAGTCTGAAACATAACATCAGCAGCAAAGAGCCAGAGGGACTAACAGATGGCCAGTGTTTTACTTACTCTTACAAACAGCTGAAAATAAAACTCACTACTCAAAATTTTTACAAGATCAGTTTTCCTCTTTTGCTTGCCGGATGGAAATACCCTCTCTGAATCAAATTTTTCATTGTGTTTAGATAAAAGAAAATGACCCTGACAACAAAAATCAAGAGCATCTTTTCTTTTTTGTACTATTTTTTCCTTCCTCTCACAAAACTGCCATCTTGTACAATACAATAAAATGTGGCTTACATGCCTGCACTAATGCCTGCTGCTATTCAGCTCCATTCTTTCTTGCAGAGGCAGAAAGCATCTGACTCAGCGTGTAGGCCATGTGACACTAATACTCTCCTTAAAACCAACACATACTAAATTCTTTTAGTCAAGAGTGGCTGCTATTAGTCTTAACCCTCAAACCTTAGCAGGCGAAACAATGCTCATATAATTTGTGGGTATTGAGCTCATTCCGACTCTCACTGATATCACTTTACTCGTACTTCATGGGAATGAGCATCTGGCAAGAACATCACAATATACTGCAGAGGAAGTTTTTGTTGAACAGTTTTCACACATGCGTAGCTTCATGTCTCCCCCGGCATCACCTCACACATCCTGACTAAGCCTTCCAGTGTAAAAGACAGCTGTGCTACAGTACGACACTAATTCAATGACCTAACAACACAGAATAGAGCAAAACCACAACTGTCTTGCTTCCCACAGCAGATATTTTGAACCTTTTCAATCATGTGGGCTAGGAAAATGTAGCTGAAAAAGCAGATAGGCTTTAAATTGATATGGTGAACATGTTAGCAAACAATGGCTTATTTGCACATGTGGCAGACACAGGGCAACATTAGCATTCATTTAGAGACTAATTCACTCCTCTTTTAGCTCTTTTTTGCTCTCTACCAACTCTTGAGGGACAGGTCTGTCTTTACCTGCTAAATGCTACACGATGTTTAGCTAGCTAGTCGCTAACTTTGTCTGTCCCCTGTGTGGTGCTAGACAGGTAGGATAGACAGTGGGGTTTTTCACAGAAAACAGCTGCCTGCTGCAGCCAAAAACAACGCTAATGAGAGCGGAGAGAGTAAACCACAACAGCAAAAACACCGTTTTGACTTGAAAACCAAAAGGATGAGCTGAAAGACTCTAAAGCTAAAGCGCCCTGTAGAGCTGAGGGGAACTTCAGAGTCAGGTGATAATTCTCTTTTGACTCATTAATACAAGCGACCCCTTTCATATTACATAGCCATTTAATCTGTTATTACAAAAATATTGATTAGATCAGCTTTAAGGTTAAGAGGATCTTTGACTCATTTGTACTGCAACTCTATCCTGAAATATGGCCCAGAACACATCAGAAGGAGCGCCTTCATCAACGGAAAATCTAAATTATGCTGAAATAAATAAAATTGTGTAGATTAACAACTGAGAATGCCATTTCTGTTGCAGTAGACATCATGGAGTGAACAGTAAGTGGATTACGTCATGTGACAAAGGTAACAAAAAAAAAAAACACTGACCTTACAAACTGACCTTTTAAAATCTCTTTCATCAGCACAACTGTATCACACATACTACCACCCTTGAAAAATGCTTACGACAGGCCACCTCAACTTTTAGCCTTTGGCTTCACACCACAAGACCCACACATACATATAGTACATTTACACACACACACCTCGAGGCCTCACTCCAGATGTTTCTCCAGATGTCACTGGCTGCCACTTCCTGTTTTTCTGGCTACACACCCACAGTAAGCTACTTCTCGCACATTCTTGATTCACCAACTCTGTCACTACGAGGTCACAGAGGCACAGCATGAACAACGGTAACAGCCAGAGTGGACCTTTTGAATTATTTTGTTTATGTTCACATTTTTAAACCGGGGATAAATACTACACTGCACAAACACTGTGTGACAGTTGGGCATTTTGTCATGTTTCCAATATCAATTAAGGATACAAGTGGTATTTTCTCCAAACATGACAACTGCTAAAGACAGTGGACAAAGCATTACCTTGCCAGGTTTTTATCTTAGGCATCCCAGACATTTGCAAACCACACAGTACCAATTTATGTACATTCCAGAGACTATCAAATAAAACTACATGAAGTCTTTACTCATAACCAAGCTGTGAGACAGGATAAGTAATTTGCACACAGAAAACAATCACAGAACTTAAGTTTCAGGTTCATGTATGCGACGCCAACAGTGAAAAGTTAACCTATAGGAGAAAGAAATATTGTTTCTAATGGAAATGACCTGTAATCTGACTATAGCTGTCATCATATACTCATTTATCATATACTCAAATATCTTGTTAGAAACAGAATAACCAGCACCAGAGGTGTTCCCTCTTACACACAGAGGTCAGGTTAGTCTCGTGCGCGTGGCCATTTTGTCATTGGGTTTTCCTTTACAATCCCAGGAAACCTGGCTCTCCCTCTTTTGGCAGGGACACCTGGCATCCACACAAGTCCAAAAAAAGAGAGAAATAGTTTTGTCATCATTATTCAACATGCTGAGTGAGCGGGGCAGCCTTGTAACATTTGTTACTACGAACCCTCCTTCCTGTTTACAACTGTGTTTGAAGATAAAATCTAGGGAGGTATGAGTGTTTAGGCCAAGTAAATTCCTTTTTATTTAGATCACTCAGAGGTTTACAGGGTAAATGGGTGTTGGATTTTTAGACAAGACAACCTGCTGGATACCCTTCAATTTCATAGAGCAGCAGTGATGAACCATCTGTCAGAACTGAAATATGATATAATCAACTTGCTGTTTTTACTCGACTGCTACGTTGAATTTACGTCCAAAATCCAAACACACGTTCACTGCTGCTGCTTGAGAGTAAGATATACAATATCCTACATGCATTATTTTAACATTTATTTATTAATAGAAGGTTTGCTGAGCATGCATACACCAGCTTTGTGTTAAAAACATGGCAGAGAATTGGTTATGCAGGAAATAACCTGATGATGGTCTGTGTACTGAAACATTATTAAATATTTCTAATTGCAAGCGAAGAGGGCAGTGTGCTGGAGTTTTTTTTCTGTATTGTCGACCTTTGTTCTTCCCCTATGCCTGTCGATACCTGTCCATCTATACGGTGTACAGAAGTTCTGCTCTTTGTTAAGTTGTAGACCAAGAAATAGTTAGACGTTTGTTACAAAAGCTGCAACTGCCATTATATTGATGATAATATTAATCATAATAGGCCTAATAATGATAATGATTCCCTGCCAAGGCTGCCATCTGCCAAGACAATCAGCAAATCCTCACAACTGAGAACAGGAAACAAGGGGACCTTTATTCGATTATCAAAATAGTTGCAGATTCTTCTTTTGTTGATCAACTAGGCGATCGTTTCGGCTATACTATAAAGCATGAAATGCAGTGGTGAACAGCTGTGCTGATGCAAACCTGAAAATAAAATAGTTTCACTTTTTCTTATCTGTATTTGTGCAATTACAAATTATTTCCCAAATGATGGTGTGTATATTAAAAAAAACATTTTAGTATTAAATAATTCATTTTCCAAGAAAGACATTTTTGTTAACATTGATATATTGTAATAATGTAGCACAGTAGTGTTTGTTCAACTATTTGCTATGGATCCAGCCTTACTTTGCTGATGTTCCTCCTGAACCTGCTTGATGATATATTATATTGTCCCTACTACACTGCTGTGTGGGCCCCTGTATTAACATTCCCAGTATTAAAGGAGTAAATATGACCACAAATGATCATCCAGACCCCTTTAGAATAACAAAATATGTCCAGTTACATAAGGCCAACACAGTGAAAAACACACACACACACACACACACACACACACAAAGCCTTGAGTCGTGAGTCAGATGACCGGTGTTACTGCTGCTTTATAGCTCTGTCTGTGTGTTAGTTTTTGTGTGTCTTATGAGAAAATAGAACAGCTGCGGGAAAACTGTAGCTGAGCTGCATTAACTCCACACTGGATTCCTCTGACCCAGTTCCCTAGAGCACAACTGATTAGTGGACTCCACGTAGGACACTGTCACACATTCTCTCATGATACACAAACCTTGTGCTCAAGGGTGTGGGTGTGTGTGTGTGTGTGGGCAGCCAGTATGCAGTTATTGTGAGGTAAATTATTGGTGAGAAATGCATTAATCTATAACTGTGTGGTCTAAAAGGGCAGGCCCACGCAACCAGCAAAGAGGTCCAAATGCACCGGGCACAACAGAGCTGAACTTACTTTAGCTTCAAGTTTTCTTTGTCACAGTTTATCCACACTTTCAACCAATGACTCTTAGAGATCTTAATTTATAGAAAGATAGTAAAATAACATAAAGAAAAAATATTTCAAGAACAATATAAATTATAGAACTATAGGCATATTATTGGGTTTTGGCTTGCTAATTCTTGTGTGAAAAACACTACTCAAGTTTCCATAAAGCTTTATTTAGCAAATTACATTTAAAGTAAAACTTCAAAGCTGCATATGAAGAAATAGATTAATTCTGAAGTTGATATGTGTTGATATATGTGTATGCCTGATGAAGTCCTGATCATATTTGTGTGCTATATAAAGTTTTTGCCATCTGCGTTTTTAACAAATCCCAAACTAAAGTAGATGCCTTTTTCTCAAGGGTGAAAATCTCCGGGAAAAGGAAAAACCGAAGGAGCAAGTAAAAGGACTGTACCTCCCTGTCCTCTGGATATGACAAACACACACGAAGTATATGCCTCTACTTACCCACTCCACTAGTTTGACGAAGCCCAGAGGCTCCTTCAGCGGCGTCAAGTTCAGCCGAAATCCGGTCATCATGATTGTGCTTGTGGTCCAAAATCTTTATCCAGTTGTTCCTAAACTATGGATGTTGGTCCAACAGGGAGGGGAAAGGGGAGTTGTTTGACAGAATGACGTTACTGCCAACGCTACAAAAAAAATCACCAGCCTAAATTATCAAAAGGGAGTTTTACAACCCATCTTACCGCCAGAGCAGATCAATAAAATTTCTGCCATGGAGGTGAGGTCATTCTACTTACTGAAGATACAGTTTTGCAGGTTTCAGGGAGTTTTTTAACAGCAACGTTAACGAAAAAATCATTAGTTGAGGTGGATATTTTTTGCAGTGTAGCTTGAAAGACGAGTGCCTAGCGCTCCGCATGGTGATGCGCAAAATACGCAGGCGATGTAGCGAATAAGGTGGGCCAAATTAAGCTTTGATTTAGGTGACAAAGTGTGTATTTAGTATTTACATACTAATATTTATGTATTTAGTGTATTTAGATCCAGGAAGGATGCCAAATTAAAGAAAAAAAGAGAGTTTTCGGTTTTCCTCTTCTGGGCTGGGAGGGAAAAAAATCTCTGTCCGAATGAGTTTTCATTGGATCCATCTGCTGGAGAAGGCTGCCTCCTCCTTGCTGAGTTTGCAGTGAATGTGGAAACGCCTCTTTGGTGCTGACTGGGTCATATACCTCTTACAGCAAACCACAGTCTCAAAAGTCTTTCAAAGAAGAAAAAGGGGAAAACCTCAGCACCACCTGTGACTGACCAGTTAAAATTAGTAAAGGGTCATTTGACAAGACTACTTAACTGTTTTAAAATGGGCAGAAAAAAATCTCATCTCCACAGAGATTTTGCTATTTGAGATTTTAAAAGTCTGACAACACATAAGCTTATAGCTTTTGACCCATAAATACAAACATTTTGATAGGGATCCCCTTACATTTGGTTAATACAGTGTTGTGAGTGTGATATGGACTGATTTTACAATTAGAAAAATACATTTGTCAGTGCTCTGTTGGACAACCTCTAATGGAAGCACTGCCTCTGGACATCTTTGGCATATAAGTACTGACATATATTGTTACTGATTAATAGAGATATACTAGTCAGTTGATATATTGGCCTGGTTGATATCTGCATTCTGGAGCTCTGGTTCAGGATGTGTCAACACCAACACCAAGCCTTGTATGCTAAAGAGAAAATACCCTAGAACCTAGATGCAGCTGTAGGGAATGGCAAACTATTGACTGTCTGAATGCAGCTCTCACTACACAGAATATGACTACAATACAACTATAAAAAGAGAAGAAGTGTTTACATTCATTAACCTGCATTTTGTAATAGGCTTTCTAAGTGTTTTTCAGGTATTTCTTGTAGCTGAATCAGGAAAAAGTGGTTGAGATACCAAATGTTGGTGACTATTTTACAGAGTCATCATTTCTGAATCATTTACAAGAAGTTTGTCATTTGGTACCTATGGGGAATAACAGCAGGGTAGAATCAGTATACTCCAATTTATTCATTTCAATTAAATGCTAGTTTAATCTAGAGTTACTTAGTCAGTGCACAGCTCGTTTTCTGAACATGTAAATAGGTAAGAATTTCTCTACAGATACAATTCAACATACTTGAAAAATAACCTTTCCTAATGAATAATAAATTAATCTTTACTTGGGTGTAAATGGAACAGATCATGTTTATGTTTTACTATAATTAGTACCAAATTACAGAACTCTTTCCAGGAACTTCCTGTGAAATTATTAGGAAATTACAGACCCATAAAATAAAGTGTAACCTAAATGTCAATGGGGTTTGTACTTTTTGTGTATGTGTATAATTTTTCTGTGCTTTCAAAAACCTGAACTACAAGAAGGATGTTTAACTGGCAATGTGAAGTTCTTAAAGAGCCTAATACTAGCTGATGATGTTGAACAGGCATCCATACATACTATAAATCTATAATAAAACTTTAAATCAATCCTATATAAAAGTTGGCACAATAAATCAACTATTTCAAACTGACAGGGTGGCATCTTTAATCAATGTATTGTTGACAATATAGCAAGTTATAATAGTTAAAATATCAGTTGTGTTGGGAGAGAGTTTGGGAAAACCAACATATACATACAAGTAAAACAACAACAACAGAAAGGAAAAAAAGTATTCACAAACACTTTTTCATCCATTACACATGAGGCAATCACACTAGGCGCGCGCGCACACACACACACACACACACACACATACACACAGAAGCTAAAAGCCCGACAGTCAGAAAAAACAGTCACACTGCCAATTCAAACTGTTTTGGATATTCTTCTGTTGGTACAAAAACGATCGTTCTGACAAAAATAATATTATCTACTGTGGTCGTCTCCCTAGCATGCCCTCTCTGCTCTCAGTCAAACTAGTTGCTGTATGTACAAGTGAGAAGGCAGTATGGCCGCATCGTTCGTGAATAAGGATATTCACTGCAACAGTTCTGGCATTTTTTTCTCCTTTGTCATACAAAATAATATTTCTCTGAGGTAAGAACTTAGACAGTATCAAAATATTGAAATCAGAGTTATTCTAAAATGCACCCCATACTTGGAAAAAGTAAAGAAGAACTGTATTTTTCTCCAGAAAAAAATAACAAATGATTTTACAGGTAACAGTAGCGACAGGTGCAAAAAAAAAAAAAAAACCCCAAAGAAAATTCAGAAAATAGTGTGACATTGTTTTAGCGTTTATACCAGCTTGTCAGAGCAGGTTGGTCTGAGCTAGAAGTCAGTGACATCTCAGGTTTTCAAAAGGTCCTTCCTGAAATCACAGAAAACTAGCAGGAGTCCACGGGGAACGAGGGTAAGGCCACTGAAGCTCCAATATCTCAAGTGAAGCTGCTCAGGGCCAAACACTTGGGTAGCAGTGTGTTGCTCCCAGGTGTGAACATGTGAAGCAATGAATGTGAAGCAGCTGAGGGTCTGAAAAGTGTGCAGACATTGAATTAGCTGTTACCTGGAGTTTTAAGTTATTTTTTCCCATATTTACCATTTTAGTTTAGCGTGTTAGCATGCTAACATTTTACCATTTAGCACTAAACGCACAAAATACAGCTGAGGCTGATGATTGGCATTAGTTTTGCATGTATTTGGTAATAAACCAAAGTATTAGACTTATTCAATTTAGACCTGATGATGGCGCTAGATGTGAAGTTAATGAATCACCAAGGTTTTTAGAATTCATCCTGTAAATTGTACATTTCATAACAATTTATCCAATAGTCCATCCATCCATGGCTAAATATTTAGCTTCTGGTCTTCACAAAGCTATTTGTTTCCTGTGATGTCACTAGCTCCTAGCACCTCTTCAATCCCTGCTAGCTCTGAGACAGAAAATATCCATTCACTCTGAAAGGGCCAGCTCGGCAATGTGACTGAACACATCTGCAAACAGGAGTGACACCTGAGATGCTCTGATTGGGAAGATAAATAACTCCAAAAGAAATTATCAGCAACATCCCATTTATACCAGGGCAATGAATCTAAATAAGCATACAATATGCCATTGTTGGGCACATTCACACAGCTGAAACAGCTGTTGAAGTTTTGCCGCTTGTCACAAGTTAAGGCAGTGATACCGAGAACAATGTTTTGCTGGTTTGCAACTGTGCACCACCAAATACCAAAGCATGGCCCGAAAATCGGCGTCAGCAAGATGTTGCTGATTCTGGGTCTTAGTTCTCTGCCTTCTTTTACATTGCCCAAAGAAAAAACACACTCACTACTGTATCGCCACCTGTTTTGTCACAACGCTGTGTCTCCTTTCAGAGCAAAAGGCTGGCAAAGTAAACTGAAGGGTGTTCTCTGTTTCCCCCAATCAACATGTACATTTGCATAAAGGAATACTACACAATCCTTTAAAAGGAAGAAAATGTCAGTAGACACGCACACCCACACGCACACGCACACACACACACACACACACAAAAACAAATCCAATCACACACACATCAGAACATTAAACATACATTTCAGCCCCAGAGCCACATATGTAATCTTTCATCAACACATAGTTAGATCATCTTCATTCCAGTGAAGACAGTTTCTTTGACGGTTTTTTTTTTATTTTTATTTTTTTACATCAACTCTTACACAAAGGCTGGTTTCGAGAGCATCCACCGCCCTGAAGACCCAATCCAAAACTTTGGACCCAAATCTTATCTAATCTTGTCAACTTCATTTTGTAAAGACTTGGTGCTTTTTATAAATTTCTTTAAAAATGCTGGAGCAATATAATCCAATGTTTACACAATGTAATCAAACAAAACATTAAAATTGGGCCTTCACGATGTGAATGCTCTGTGGGCCAACATAACGGCAGGTAGATGATCATTTATAAACCTTCAGAGGTGCACCAATAACATTTTATGTGGACGAGTAATAGTACAAAATATTCAGGTAATACTTAACTACTAATTAAAAGCAAGAAAACAGGGAAATGAATTCCTTAATCACCCATAATTATACTCTAGGTGTTTGTGAACTTCTCTGCTTCCAATAAAAGCAACATATTAGCTGTTGTCCGTCAATGTTATCAGTGCACCGTTATATACCTTCCTTCACATAAAAGACAAAGCTAAGTAGATTCAGACATGTTTTTTTTCTCTACACAGTTCTGTACACAATACACGGGGCACAGTCATAGGTGTGGGTGTGGCTTATCATTTTTCTGTCTGTTTCTGTCATGAACGTTCTCACTCTGACTCGCAGTGGGCTCACTCTGCACGCAGCCGCCATGGGCCCATTCAAAAACCTACAATCATCAGTGCAACATGCCAATTCTGTGGCAGCAGCACACAGACGTGGACACGCGCTTTATCATCATAATCTCAATTTATATCCCTATACACGTCTTGTTATTCCTGTCGCTAACAGTACCCCTTCACTCATTTTCTTCTCTTTCCTCCCCCTCACACATTATTGGGGTGCTCGCCGTTCATCAGAGGTTTGTGAGTTTCCAAATTCCCCAGAAACAGTGGTCTTGGAACTGAAGGGTGAATT
>JAPMOB010085284.1:0-15947 GCA_029875015.1 Lepomis gibbosus | reverse complement strand
CACACACACACACACACACACACACACACACACACACACACACACACACACACACACACACACACACACACACACATTAACAGAAAGCCCACTGTATTCTCAGAGACCTACAAAATGGCAAAATAACTGTCTTAGTACCATCAGTGATTGCATGCCCTCCTGGTGCGGCTGCTCGCCTTTCTCTAATGGTGGAGACTAATGTTCCCTGACTGCTGAGTCTCAGAGGATAAGTGAATCTCCACATTGAGTGAATAACTGGTTGAAAGGTTGTTAAGGTTTTGCTGCTGTCCTGGCCGCTGTTGTGAGACTGATGAGTTTGAAATAATGGAGCTGAGACATTAAGAGGAATTGGGTTTGAATGTGCAAATAGTTTGAGTTCCTTGGAAAAGTGTCTGCTAGCAGAATCACCGTGGTTTAAGAGCCGGGTGCCACATTAATCCAATACAGAAGGTGCATGGCCGTGTTTGTGTGTTGGGATCTCACTGTTTGGTTAAGAAGCGTGTGAGCGCTGTCGGTCTTCTCATGAAGAGAACCACCTGTCTATTCAGGTAGACGAAGAATGCCCCCAGGAAGCCACACGAGATCCTAAAACATGAAGAGAAAAAAACTTTCTTATTACTCCCTTCATACGAGGTTTGAGAAAACTATTAGATACTTTATGGACACAAAATGTATTGGAGAGTATGCAACACTGGTATCTATAACAGACCAAACTAGATACAGAAAAGACACACAAGTATTCACAGAAATCCTCACCCTATTACTGCAAATGCAGGCAGTTCCTGCAGGTCAAAGGGGAAATCCATCCGGAAGTTAGTTTTGAAGAGAGCTGTGATTGTGACTGTGAGAAACAAACATAGTAACTAGCTTGTTTGAAAAAACTAACAAAAAAAAATTACAAACAACAAACAAACATTCAATTTCTATCTCTCATTTCTGTGCACAATATCTTGAGTTTGAGTGTAAGTTATCTGCACAAGTTCAAAACAAATAAAGGAAATGAAAATATAATTGGTTATGGTGTGACAGGAGGAGGAGAAAAAGCCAGGTTAGTTCATAATAATATTTTCCAGTATTCACAATGTCAAAACATAAAAATGGTTAAAATTTTATACATGATTTTTTTTGCCAATCTGGGGCCAGTGGATACAAGTTAAGTTGATATGGCGAGCATATGGTGAATTTAAGTCCAATATTTACTCTCTTTTGGCTCTGTTTTTGGTTTCTAACAACCCCTAAGGGAAATATCTGGCTCTTTGATGTTTAACTATGTTCACCAGCTAGTTGCTAACTCTGTCTGTTATTTTGATGTATTTTTGAGAGCTGTGAGCTTATTTTGAATGATTTGAAAGATTTCCCTCATTGACATGTATCTTGTTTATAAAACATGTAAATATAAATTGCAAAAAGATGGCTGAGCTCTGATGTTTGGGAAGATGCATATTAGATGACTGGTGGAGTAAGAGTTCTGAATTCATTTGAATATAAGACATGAAACTATCTGACTAAGAGTTTCAGAGTTTCCATATGAAAAACTGAGTGAGTTGTATCTACTATATAAAACTCCAAATTTTGGACAATATTATTAAAAACTGTTAGACGCTGACATAATAACATAATAAAGGAAATAAAGGCAGTGATATGGTTCACATATTTAAATGCAAGTTGTGAGTGTAATTCTACAGGGCTAGTGGATTGTGAATATACTGTCGGTGATGACTCAAACCATTTCTGGTTTATCTAAAGAAGAAAATATTACATAGCCATCATATTCAGCTACTTTCCATTTAATGCTACCTCGGCAGTCTTTCACAAATGTGTGTGTGTGTGTGTGTTCTGCTTCTCACCAGCATCCTTGTTCCAAACGGAGAGCACCCTGAATATGAAGGCGCTGAATGTGGCGGCAAAATATCCCCGCCAGTAATTCCTCACTGCAAAGTAGGTAGACGTGACCTCAATACTGAACAACACCCCTGGTGGTGGTGAAAAGAGAGAGAGAGAAGGAAGGGCAGAGGGAGAGGATGGATTAAAGAGGAGAGGAAAAATGAGGAAGGAAAGTGTGAGAAATGAGAGAGGATGAGGAGGAGAGGAGGGTGAAAGAAAGCGAGAAGGGAGACGGAGTGAGAAAGAGAAAGAGAGAGGAGACAGAAATTAGCTACTGTAAATAAGCAGAATGAGTCCAAAAACACTCAAGGCTGAGTGTGTAATTATACACAACAGGAGAACCACAGTGAGTGAATACCACACTATAACACAACCAAACACACACGGGGGCATAATCAGCATGTGAAGCAATAAAATAAACATCAGAGCCATCAGAAACGAGATGAAAACAGCTGAACAGAAGACAAAGATGGAATAAATAATATTAAAGGACTAACAATATGTAATTAGTGTATTTTTTCTCTTTATGTTGATTGAAAACTAATGTATTAATGTGCTTTTGCCACATGTGTAGTGAGGGATGTTTTGCAGACTTTTGCATTATATGCATTAATTATATTCATTATCTTGTAATCGGCCAGTTACTGTCAGGATTAAATAGTGTCTGTTTACAAATAGTATACAAATATTCAAATGTCTTGTTTTGTCTGACCAACAGTCCAGTTCCTGTAGGTTATTCATTCTCCACCACAGTAAACAAAAAGCAGCAAATACTCACATTTAAGACAATGGAACCATAGAATTTCTAGCATTATTGATTATAAAATGACTTACGATTAATGTTCTGTTGACTGATGGACAATGCCTCTGCTGTTGAGATGAATATGAAAAGGTGTAGCAGGAGGGTTGTTATGTCTATTTAGATGTTCTCTTTCCACAAACCAGTAAGCGGTTAAATTAACAGTTGCATTCTTTTTCGCCCAACTCCTATAGTAGAAACAAACTTACTGTAGGGGTCATGAGGAGCTGAGGTTAAGAAGAGGAGCACAAATCTGGTAGAATCTGAGATGACAGATAAGCTCCCCTGCAATTAATATTTTGATTTGAGCTGGCTCACTCACTTTCACAGTTCTCAAAGCAATGAGGCAAGAAGTGAACAGGGAGAGAGGGTTGGGTATCATTTGATTTTTTTTCTAAACCTGTGCTGATACAGCTGACTTTTAAAACCAAATCCAATCTATACTGTGCTCGATATCTTATTTTGATGAATATAAACACGTTTTTCTCTTTAAAAACTTTTTTTTGTGTATGCCAAACCATCACCATCAGTGTACAAAGAGCAACTAAACTTGAGGCTGAAAAGCAGTGACTTTCCAGCATCACCTTGCTGTAGTGACGTCTACCCCAGGACTCTGTGACACCACTGTTACGTGTGTTCAGAAATCTGCTTTGTTGTACCTTTAATCACACTCAACTGATGATGTGACATGGTTCTGGTGTACACATCTTCATCACTATAGCAAGGTGAGAAGTTGAACCACTGGAAGTCAGCAGAAACAAGATTTTTATGGTGTATTAAGTTACTCTTTAATAGAGTTAAATGGATAAATTGGCCGGCCGATACGTTGATAGCTTATTTTGGACATAATGATATCTAATTGTGTAATGTCAGCCAATAAGTGACAAGAAATTGCATTATAGAAATACCAAATATATGTTTCAAAAGTTTGTCTATGTTATGAATTCATGTAAATAAATCATTATCAGATGATATATCATTATTGCAACACTCAGATATTAATATCGGTAATGGTCTTTTGGTATAATCTATATTCTTAAATGTCGCCTTAAGACAAATAGCTGTACAAGATATTTGAGGTAAAAAAATATAGACTAAAATAAGCAGAATTATTAATTAAACTAGAAAATATCTTAATTTTGATACCCTGTGCTTCTGACACATTCCAGTTGGTACTCAAAAAGCACAGGTGCAGCCTCAGTACAGTACGGATCCACTACATGGGGATGTTTGGTGCAGTAGTTTTGGTTGTATGAGGCAGTGTGCAAGTTGTACAGTACCTCCTAGTGGAGTGCCGAAACAGCATCCCACTCCCACGGCACAGCCAACAGTCAGAATATCTGTGTAACCATAAGGGTTCTACTGACACAGAAAACAGAGAGGGAGAGGGAAAAAACAAGAGGGAAATAAAGGGGTGAGAGAGACAATGAGGGATGAAAGGGGTGAGATGATGAAGGGGGAAAATGAAGGTGACAAGGAATGAGAGCGTAGACAGAAAGACAGGAGAGTGAGTTGGTGAAAGAGAGAATAAAAGATCAAGGTGGAGAGGACAGGATGGGGAACCACAAGGGAAGAATTGACAAGAGGGGAAGCAAAATGGAATAAAGTGAATAAATAATGCTCACTGAAGTGTGGTAAAAAAAAAATGACACAGAAGGGGGGGGGGTCACATCAACAGGAAATAAAGCAGCCGACGCACATGCCAGTGAGACTAATCAGACTTAGTGGAGGCAATTTAGCTATCAGGTAACATGTGTGAGTGGTCACATCCTCCAGCAGCTGATTGCACACTGAAAATAAAGGTTAGCAGACGTAAAATATTTCAACTGATCATTCGTGACCTTGGATTATGAGGTCCTATGTAAGGCTTTTATGGGCTGTGCTACATTATTTTCTATAGAATATACAAATATTGTTATCTGTGACTTACTAAAATGGGTTTGGGATGCTGAAATCTTTGAAGCTCACTACTTCAGAAAAAGTCTGATAGCAGAAAGAACCTTATAATTCGAGGCTCAAGTACAATACAGTTTTTGAAGGCAAGCTAATCTGCTTCGCTTTGAATTCATCACCGCTGATGCCGGACACTACTCTGATGACAGCTTCACAGGAAAAGCTTGATATTTTTGGGGAATAAATGTTTCATTTTACTGTTGTGAGTTAGATGAGAAGATCGACATTACTGTCATATCTCTACACAAAATATGAAGCTATAGCTGCGAGTCAATTATCTTAGCTTGTCATAAAGACTGGAAGCAGTGGGATGCAGCCTGGCTTTGTCTGATGTTAAAAACAAAATCCACCTACCAGCACCTCACCACAAGCTTAGTAATTCATAATTGATGACTATTTTTAAATCCAGTGTGTGGTTTCACTGTGATGGAACTCTTGGCCACATCCTCCGGCAACAAGTCTCTGCTGCCTTGAAACCTCAAAGTGGCGTCGTGGGAGTGTTCACTTCATGCTACCAAAGCAGATACAAACAGTGTAAATCTCCTTTTAAATTAGCTGAATTTATTCAGTTGTGTTAATATAGTAACTTATTCTAGTGTAAGTGCCCATGATGGTGGCTTTGCAGACAGGGTTTCCAGTGATTTGTTGAGACTTTGTAGTTCTTTTTGCCAATTGAGAGATAATGTAGTTCTCAGAAATCCCTGATATCGCTGACTTGGATCTCAGAGGCTGACGTGAATGCGGCATTAATTAAAAAGCTTAAGAAAGGTGCTGATAGGTGGAGTTTTTTTTATCTTCGGACAGAGCCAAGCTCACTGCTTGCTTCTAGCTTTCAGTTATTATGCTAAGCTAAGTTATTTGCCTGCTGGCTCTATCTTATTATTTAACTTACAAACTTATGAGTGTTATCAATCTTCTCATCTCACTTTCAGCAGAAAAGCAAATACTGTAAAACTTTGAAACTTTAATAGCCCAGGCTTTTTTTTTGCTAAAATCACTGTATTGACCCTGTCTATATTTGGGACAGGCCTTTAATTCCTTTCGCATAAAACTGAAATAGGCTACTATGAATTATTTAATTATTTTTATTTTATTTTCAGTATGAATATTAATTACATAAAAATGATCAAATAATATCAAATACATGTACTTTATTTGATTTAGCTCCCACAGATGGCTTCTGCACTTTTATTTTGCAGGCAGCAACATAATGAAAACAACAAAACGGTGCAGGGTGAGGGAAGTGTGGCAGAAGTTAGCAGACAGAGAGCAATGGACTTCACATGAGAGTATTCACAACTTGGATTAATTTATATGAAAAGATGTTTTTATTGTTTTCATCAGTCGACCCTTACAGACTAAAGGAATCAAGGACACATTTGGACTTAATGAGTGATTCAAAAGTAATGGGAGTGTCCCCCCCCCCCCCTTTCATCTCTTTTAGCATGCCAGTTATACCTCTAAATCTATAAGAATTAAACTTTGGGGCTTGTTATTTCTGTTAAATGAAGTGAACGATTGAATTGTGGAGAATCTAACTTATCTAATGATGTGTAGCATGTCCATACTGACAAATTGATCATAAGTTTGAACATTATTTGCACGATCTAAGCAGCTTAGAAGCAGCTACAGCAGGTGACCCGGTGGGGTTTAAGAGATTTTATACATCCAAAGAACTTCTATAAAAACCAGACAAGGCGTCTAATTGAGACCTGTGTTAATTTGTCGAAATATGTTCCCACACCAGGCCAGTAAACGGGGTATGCGGCTATTTGAGACTCGGCTATTATTAATAGTTTTCTTAAAATGTTTAACTATTCCTTTAAAGTAGAACCTTGTAATCCAGCCTCAGCTACATTATTATTGACAGGTTAATCTGCATGTTTAAGTATTCACTTTTATTACATTTACTTGAAGCGCAGGGCACTAGTCTGGGGTCAGATTTAACCTCCACATTTGTGTTGCTGGTGTTATTTTAGGAGGACAAAGCTGACCAGAGTCCAGTGCCTGAGTTAGTTCGGGGGAAGAATAGGGCGGGACTTGCCTCCCACAGGAGCAGCAAAACAGGTGGCCACTCCCACTGCACACGCACACACCAACAGGTCCTGGGTATGGTTGCCATTCTGGGGTTAAAGGTTAAAGGTGGAGACAGATGGGGAGGAGGGGGGGCATAGACGAGCATGGGTGAATGAGAAAGCCGAGAGGAGGTGGAGATAGAGAGAGCATGGAAAGAGGGAGACAGGGATATGGGAGGTCACTGTTAATACACATGCCAGACATTACCATCACACTATTAATACGGTGAGGCACAAACACAGACGAGGTGCGAGGGGGCCAAAACAAAGACACAGGGCGGGGAGGGGAGGGTGTGAGTTGGTTGGGAGAGAGACAAATGGGAAAGAACAACATTCATAGTGTTCCCACTTTTTCTTCAACTTCAAATTCATGGACCCTTCAATGAATTTCTCAAAATTATCATGTATGGCAAACTTGAACATAGGTGTCTCAATTGTAATTGAGACCTTGTCAAATGAAAAATGTCAGTAAAATCATTTATCAAATCAAATCAAGTACTGATAGAACAGAAGGACTATGCAGAATATTTTCATCCAATCATTTTCAAAACATTACTAAGATTCTCTAATCATGTTATCGGCTCTGTGAGACTGTAGCTTACTGAGCTAAATACTAAGTCAGTATGCTAACATGCACACAAAAACATTAACATACTGATGTTTAGCATGTAAAATTTTCATCATCTTTGTTTAGTTTAGAGCTGACTGAAATTCTGACTGTCTGGCAGATTTTATTCTCTGAGTTGAAATCTCCATCTCCAAGTGACTTTGTAACGTTTCCAGATCATTCATTTTAAAAAAGCTAAACGGGTCTTAAACAGTCAATGTTAACATGCCAGTGTTTACCAGTTTGATGATATTTACCATCATAGTTTAACTCGTTAGCATGCAACATTTGCTTATCAGTACTAAACACAAAGTACAGCTGAGGCTCTGAGAATGTAACCAGTTTTGCATTACAAATATTTAGTCATAAACCAAAGTACTAGACATGTTTAAATTTTGACCCGATGATAGTGCTAGATAAAAGGCCATGGGATCACTTAAGTTATTACAAATTTAATGACAGTCCATCCAAAAGGTTTTGAGACATTTCACTCAAAACCACAAATGTCAACCTAATAGTGGGGCTAAAGGAAAAGTCAGAAGATCACCAAAGTCATTAGGATACATTAGATTGGATACACCCTATTGGGATAATGAACACCTGCATCCAACAGTTGTTCAGACACCTCTGTCTGGTGCAAAGTGGTGGACTGATTGACCAACTAACAGGCATTGCAATCTCTTGAGCCGTCACACGGCTTGAATATTGCATGGCATGAAAATCAAGAGATTGCATGGCTAAAAATCAAAACAATTGATTAAATCAGAAAAAAAAAGATTTTAAGCACCTGTGGGAACCCTGCAATTACAACTCAAGACAACAACAAAGCATTTTATGATGGAATAACTGCATTCCACATCTCCATTAGTGAATTGACTGTGGTCAGCGAGGACAGGACACTTGTAGGCATTGTAGTTTTGGTCAGGGCCTCGGCTTACCTCATAGACTCCGGAGAAGATGGACATGAATCGACTCAGCACTGCGGCACAGATACTGGCTATGTGGACAAATGGACCCTGGAGGTGATGGGAGGAAATCACTGACACAGATGAGTAACATGTTATGTTATCAACAGAGACTATTTTTTGTAACACAGGAAGTCTAAACTGGGAGGTGTTGTATCAGAACAGATAAATCACTGCAGCCTGTAATTGCTAGATGCGACAGTTGACCTGCTACTGTAATGGGGGAAATGAATGTACTCCTTTTCTGAGGACTTGAATAATTTGCTTCAATCCCATGAGAGGAGGGAGAGAGGAACATGACAGAAAATGATTTATTATCCTCCAAGCTTGGAGAAAGAACAGATAGAGATTGAGAAAGTGATGGAGAAAGAAAAAAGAGAGGAAGGAGGATGATGCTGGATCAATGGATGGAGATAGATTCAGAGAAAAAGAGTAGTAATGAGATGAGAGTGGGGGTTTGTTTACTTCTTTGCCCACTGGCATCCCACTGCCCAGGCCAGCAGTCAGTCCGACGACTTTAGCTATGAAGGCTTTGAGTGTCAGATATTCCTTCAGAACTACACCTCTCAGGATGGTTTTTAGCTCGGGAATACCAGAACCTGTAAATAAAACAAACAGAGGAAAGAAAGAGAAGGAGAAAAGTCATCTGTTGGTGAGTGCTGTAAATAAAAAAGAGTGATTAAAATGCTACTAACCCACAACAGGAAAACCAAAGTAGGTAAAAAAACAAACAGGTGCTGAGAGAGGATAAAAGAGGCTGACAGGTGATGGAGAGCTTACCGATGGCCTGTGGGGAAACCAGGTGACAAAAGAGCGAGGCGAACATGACAAGGATCATAGGATAGGTAACCCAGGCAAGGTACTGGAGAGGCACATTGCCCTTAAGCTCCCCATGTATCCACTTATAAGCTGAAAGACAGAAAAAACACAGAAATAGAAAGAGAAAAGAGGGCAGAAAAGGGGCACTACACACAAGTATAAAATGAATTATTAAAGACAGTATAAAGCAAAATCCTGTGTTATCACACTGCAAACTTGACAGTAATTTTCTCTGTAACTGTCGCCTGTGTTACCTTGCAGGCTCTTGGCGCTGGCATAGTCCATACTCCAGCTGACCAGAGCCATTGTCAGTCCCAAAAGAACCAGGAATATCCAGTCCTCCCCCATCTTGGTCACTATGTACCGCCGCACACGAGCCAAACAATCTGGGACAGCGAGATAAAATAAATGATTCCTCTTAAATCCATTTCTCACCTGATTTAATCACTGACAGTTAGTTATTGAAACCATACCAGAGAGGGAATCATTCAGTGTGATGATGGGTACAGTGATGATGCTATCGCTCATCATGGAAGTACTTATAATGTCAGAGCAGTATGATCTCAATGGTTTGTGGTTTATTGACATTTACAAAAATTTACAAATGCATTCTCTGGAAAAAAGTTTTCTTCAAAGAAAAACACATAAAGAGAACACAAAAAGGCCAATTTTACTTATAGCATAGATTAAAGTGTTTGTATCATTAACTGAGATAAAAGTAGCATCTCATTTCAGTGTAAAAATACTCCAAAAATTTGGCTTGCAGATGTTTTAGAGTCAAGAGTAATAGTGGAGTATTTTTTCCATACTTGACAAAGCTCTTTCAAACATTATCTAACACCTGCACAACGTTTGTAGAACTGGTAAAGTGACTGTGTAAAATTAGTAGAGTACCACTTTGCGTTTACCTGTGCAACGTAATGCAATCCAATCCTCAAACAAGGTACCAGTAACGAAAAATCTTTTCATGTAGTGGCTAACAAAATAGCATTAACACCCTACAGTGTAACAATTACCAGAGTTGAATCAGTGTCGACATAAATGAAACAATACCATACATATACAATAAAGTAGTAATTGGTTCAGGTTTGTATTAGATGGTACAGGTGTTCACAATATTATGTCCAACCTTTGTAATTAACAACTATTTTTTTTAATTTTATTGTTGGTGGTCCATGCTGGTTCTATTGAGGTCAGTGATAGAAGAAGTGTTCAGATCTTCTACCTAAGGAAGCAATACAACACTGTGAAAATAGTCACTTAAAAGTTCTGCATTTAAAAACCATATTAAGAAAAAATAGGTTAAAGGTTTAAAAATAAAACACAATGCAGAAATTCGCCCTATGTGATTGTTATCTTATTATATAATATCATTGTATAATTATTGAATCAGGCATTGCGGTTGGTCAAGCTGGAGCTAACATTAATCCTTTTATGTTCTGGTGGTGTGTAGTTATCTATATCTATAACAAGGCATCATGTTTTATGATCTTGCATGTTGTGTTATGTGATATGTATGAGTATGTATGTAAAATCTTGGTTTGAAAAGTAACTATAGCTGTCAAATAAATACAGTGGAGTGAAAAGTACATTATTTCCCTCTGAAATGTACTGAAATGGAAGCATGACCTTACTTTTAGGTCAACAATAATAAAGAGGTAAACAGTGAGCATTGTGTATTTTTATATTCTGCAGGGTGGAGAAGGATTTGAAACAGCATTTAAAGCTTTGTACTAGGCAATATAATGTAGCCTACAGAAACTATAAGTGAACAGCTGAATTATGAATCAAATATGTGTGGGGTACATAAGGGACTTGTGACCTCTGTATGTAAGTCCAACTGCCTCATGTTCTGCGTGGCAGCCTAATTAAACTATAGCAGTGCATCATATTTTACAAGCTCATCATGTTGCATGTAAAATCATATTGTGCAAAGTAACCAGTAACTGAAGCCATCAGATAAATGTTGCTCTCTCTAGAATGTAGTCTGAAGTAAAGTGCAGGTGCCTTAAAATTGTACTCAGTTGGAGTAAAGGTTTTTTGTTAATTTCCACTTCTGTTTCTTGGTTACCACATGAGATGTCATGGCAACCACTAAAAGATGACCATGGAAACATGCAGTTTGCATATTCTTCAAACCTGAATTTTGTTTGTTTGAATAGAATAACTCCACATTCCTGCACGTCACCTTGGCATTTGGAGTAGGGACGAGGCTTTTTGGTGGAAGAGGCGTGGCTGTGATGCGACTCCAAGGTCACAGGGTGGTGATGCGGATGATGCCGCCGGCCATGGCCTCTGCGGGCAGTGGCTGTGGTGTTCTCCCCTGCCTGTCTCCTCCATTGTCTCTCTGTCAGCAAACGAGCAGCCTCCCGCTGGGCAAAGTTTCCCAGTTGCTCCCTGTACTCACCGTACAGCTATAACCAAGAGGAAACAGTGACAATCACTATGAAACAAAAAGCACCAAGTTACAGAAATCAAAGTGTTTCTTTGGTGTCTTGGGAAAACAAGATGCCAGATAGGAGGGAAGGGACAAGAAGAGAGGGAGGAGAAGAGAAACACCCCTGACAACTGAGACTTGAGACAAGGATAAAACTAGATCCAGCATGGAGAGTCTTGAGATAACGAGAAAGAGACGGGGAATGTGCGGCGTGTGTGTAAGGGATACACACCAACCTGAATACCCTGGCAGACAGAAATAGACAAAACGGGCATAGAGATTGGAAAAACCCCTCCCTGAGAGGAGGCAGGGGCCGGAGGGGAGCCAGAGGAAGAGATCCTGGAAGAGAGGACATTACACATCTTCCCCTCCGACCAAGTGCGCGCTTTACACTTACAACCACATGCGCGCGCGCGCACGCACACACACACACACCCTGTAATCCAGTGTGATCAGTTTGCACTGCCTGCGATAACTGTAGAAGCTAAAACACTGCAGATCCAGGCGCAGCTATGATCACACGCATCCCACCAAAGCAAGAAGCTAAATCATATAGACGGCTGGCTGCCACACATTTCTGTCTCATGTTCACACAGGAAAGGGGAGCTGACACATCCAACCGTGAGGCCCAGGACTAAAGGACCAGAACGCAAGCTCAGCTAAATGACTGCGATCACAACACAAATCCACAACCTCACCTGACGTGAAAATGTTTAAAGAATTAAGAGTACGACACAGAGAAATTAGTGTTATCTGGCTCTTGGTAAGACTTTCTGTGGTGTCAGTACACAAAAACTGCTTCACATAACCAGTCCACTATAATCCATGAGTCACCACAACCACATGACAAAGTGACTGATATAGAAGTTTATAATTAATACATGAATACTGCACATAGCAGGTGGCCAGCAGTTACACTGTTAAAGGCTCTTGACAACATTTGATGCCTCTAAATCGTCTAGCTAGTTATTTTAAACCTCACTAAACAATACCAACCTCAAACTGTTATTCAGAACAATGCTGCACCACTAACAGCTGATATGAGCCCTAATTGTGATGCAACAGCAGACTAAGTGATGAGTTATTCAAAGGAATGCAAACCACTAATCTCAGTTTGCATTATTTGGCATTATGCAAAAACCTGGTAGAATATTACTTTGATTCGTTTGTGTTAGCTTTTAGTTTGCTGCAAGAATAATGCGGTTGGCTACTAAAAGCAAGACAACAATGTGGAAAAGTTAAAATCACATGCAGCAGGACGCAGGATAATTTTGTGGGATAAAAAACTTACCTGTCTTTACTTGAGTTGAAGGTGTTTTAAATGTCATCCTTAGGTTATTCCTCACACGTTAAATTGTCAGTTAAAGTGTCGGGCAAAAATCTGATGCATTGTCTTTGTTTCTCATGTGTAAAGGCACATAGGATGTAAACTATACTGTATAATCTATCAAGATTTACTTTCATATTATCATAGCTTTTTATAACACTGGATCAATTGTAATTTAATCTCTCATTAACCTCTAATCTGCTGGAAAACAGAAACCAACGCATGTAATTTAAATTTGAGCAGTGAGTCTGAAGTTAAATGATTTGTGATTTTCAATAATACTAGAAACACATGACCACAACAACTGTAAATAGCTAGTTGTTGAACCTCTTGTTGTATTTTAAGTAAGGGAAATGACACGCAACACAAATTATAACATAGACTGCACTTTTCAAGTGCTTTGGAGTTAGAATTAAATAAAAATGAAGTTTGTTTTTGTTGGTCCATCAATTTTTTGAATTTGTCTGGAATCCTATTTAAGTACATTTTATAGAAATATAACAGTATGTTTAATATACCGTATCCACTATACACTAGAGTAATTTGTTTGGTATATTCGTTTAATATTTTTATAATGTACTGTATCTATCCCCATCTAATATGAGATGCAAAAACCACGGCCACACTGCAACATGAAAGCTATAATTGGAAAAGTCAATCAAAATATGTAAACAGATCCACTAAAATAACTTGCAGAGATTAAAGACACAGAAGAACACTGGACTGTGTCATTGCCTCCTAACTGCAGCGAATAAAAAAATCACCGTTCACTCTGACCAGAAGGAGCCTTTAATCCTCAGGTTTACCTGTTCCTTGTCATTTGTCTTTAGCATGGTGTGGTAGCAGCTCTGTTCCTGTTCTGTCTCCTGTCCTACACTGCAGACGACCGCAACACCACCAGCACCGCTGCATTACACATTAACGCCAAAGCACTAATCCATCAACATTATCAAACAGGCGTGGGCACCAGGCACCATCAAAACCAGGTACACAGGACAGTAACAAGAAGAACCTGTCCACTGCTCACAGAGAGGGAAAAATGTGTTACTTAAGCATTTTACTTCCCATGGCACATCCTGCCACAACAAAAAACAAACCTTTAAAGTCCAATAGTAGCAAAATCGTTATTTCAGCAAAACTATATTGTCTATCAAACTTAGCAACAAAAGCATCTTCTGTTGTGTTTTTTGTTTTGTAGATGATTTGTTTTTGTATTTCTGCATTATCCCACTGATTCACCGAGTAGCTTTTGCATTCATTTAACTGATCATAGATCACTTAACTGTGTAACTTACTGTATACTGAGTTTGCCCGTTTGACACAATGATCATGTTGTCAAATCATCAACTTTTATTTATGTGGTTTAAAGCCTTGTATATAGCATATAGTTTAAACCTGGTGTCTTTATTCATGTGAGGCTGTATTTTATAATAAATATTCATTTGGTTAGCTAGTTAAAAGTTAAATAATTACTATTTTAATAACAAAATGGGAATTGTTTATGAATCCATTAAAAGAGCAGGCCAACTCCACCTATTCTAACTTTGCACTCCTATAGCAAATGAGTTACCCATTCGGACCTCCCTTCAATAAAGACCCTCTCTTGTTTCTAAAATATTTATAGTACTTCACCATTCCCTCCCCTTTAAAAACATTTTTTTAAACATTTTTTGTTTTCTCATATTTTATATGTACCTTTTAATGTATTATATAATTTAAATATTAGACATACAACTGTGAGTGTAATAATAATGAAAATTAAGAACAACAAAATGCTGCCAAGCATTATTAGACATAGTATATTTTTAGTTTTGTAGTGTGATTTCATTCAATAATATTGACATTTAAAAAGTTCACATGATATACATTGTATTCTTGTAACAATTAGTTGATAGGCAGAAAATTAACAGTCAATTAATGATTTAAGTTATTTATCAAGCAAAGTTGCCAACTATTTCCTCCCTCCAGTTTCCCAAATGTGAGGATTTATTGCTTTTGCCTGTTTTATATAATTGTAATTTGAATTTAGTTTTGGACTGTTGGACAAAACAGGCAATTTGAATACATTAGATGTCTTGTGAAAATTTAAATAAGTTGATATATTGCCAATAAAAGGCCACTGAATTCCTAAGGGGGAAATAAATCTGAAAGTGGGACTGACAGCGTGAGAGAGACGCTGAAAGCTGCGATTCATTCATGTCAGGTGACTTCGCTGCCTCCATCTCTCAACCCTTGTGTTTGCTTTTGTGTCACCGTGTAACCTCATATATCCATCTCTGCCACACTTGGCCAAACAATGACATCAGCAAAGCTCCATTCCCCCAACTTTCACACACTTCTGAACACTGTCGCTGCCATTTTTGTCTCTCCAACTGTGGAATGACCTTCCCACTACAATTCAGGATATATCACCCTTTCCCTACTCCTCTTTCTCCTCTACTTGCACTAAATTACTCTCAATTGTGTCCCTCTGTCTCCCGTCAGGGCTCTTATTATTTTCCTGCCCTTTTTTCTCTCTATGGACACAAAAAAGTAGTCAGGCGTTACTGTATGGCTGACACTCGCGCTGCTCATTATTAGTGTTTTGTGCTCTACTGTAAGAACTCAATCTTCTAATGTTGTGTTTACTCCAAGTCTTGCAGGATGAAGGAATTGTAATGTAAATTATTGCTACCCTTTGCTTTATTAAGAATACAAAGTCTGTGTCTTAACTTATGCTGGTGAACTTTAAAGTAATTCATGGATCTGCCATATATGAACCAACTAATACTACTGTGAAACACAAGAAATTCAAGAGCTAAGGAACAGCTGTAAACAAAAACAGGCTTGCTGAGAGTAGGAGAGGGAGGGCTTCAGTCACAGAGGGAGCTGCTAATAGATGCCGAGGTTGAAGGGCAGTGTGACATTGAGAGTTAATTAAAAAAATAATGGCACATTCCTGTGTCTCCCTCATGAGAGGGAGTCAGCACTGCATATTCATAAATATCTGTGTATGTTTATGTGGGTTCTTAAGCATGCTAAGTTTGTGTTTGTTTATGAGTGTGCTAAATTAAAGTTTGTGTGTGTGTGTGTGTGTGTGTG